>OX419596.1:11495094-11723414 GCA_948473455.1 Teleiodes luculella
ACAGAGGAGAGGATCATACAGCTAGTGCCTCTCAGACACCCAACCTTTACCCTATTCGAGAAAGAAAGTCACGGCTCGCTCAGAGCCAGAGATATTATGTGGCACTAGCTGTAGCCCTAGTGTAGGATGTGTTTGGTTTTGCATGCAGTTACTTAGAATTACTGTTTTACTAACTCACAGAGGAGGGGATTGAGCTAAAATATTTGCTGATTGCAAACGAAGAAGACCTGAAGTGTCTAACAACCCGGCTGATTGACCGAATAAAGCTAAGAAATGCAATTGAATTATTTAAAAAGGTTTGTTGCTTTTGTCTAGATAGAGGAAGCATTACAGAATAATAATAACTAGAGTCTGTGCGGAAAGAGAATAGGCGTGGCGAAAAATGGAACTAACACAGATTTACAGATTTACTAACATTAAAACAAAGGACAGACACACAGACAGGATCGGAAATCATTAACATGGCTTTATTTAAGCATAAAAAATATCAAGATGTTACAGTTAAGCTATAATGTGATGCCAGTATGACAAATACGGTAGAAAAGCACTACAGCGCCCTCAAATCTAAATCCCATTCTCTTTTCGCACAGACTCTAATAACTTTTACTTAATCTATAAATTGATGACCATAACCTTTTAGGACGGCAGTAACAGTTGCGACCAGTCAAGGGCTAACACAGATGTATTTGATTTGGACATAAGCTCTACACCATTGATTGTTATAGACGGTGGCAAAGAATCTAAATCGTTGACGGTGAGCTAAATGTATTATACTTACACTTTCCAATTCCAACACAGGGTGTAAAAAATACTCCAATATTTAAAGGGGTGAAGCAGTAGCGATCAACTTCAGAACAAGTCTTGTATCATCTGTATAATGACCACAAGCTCCCCCATCCCCAATGACATGTCAATTTGGAAAGTTTGAAGATTTATTTTTTCAGTCAATCACCTATCTTATAATGTTAAATAACGACAAATCCAACTTATACACTTATTTGTCAAAATCAGTCCACCCACCCACATGCATGCATAAATGTGTATTACAATCATACCTTCCCATTTATATTATACATTTTTCAACATTGGAATGCTAATATTGTTTCTAGTTCTAAAAGTTAATATTTAAAATTTCCTGTAATATTATACAATTACATACCTAATACCAACCTAACCATAAAGTAAAGTCAAACCCCTTCTGTTTAGCTTTGCCTAAAGCTTTAGTTAGTAGGACACACAATGTATAAAAGGAGGATCTGACAAACTTTATGTGTGACACCAACTTTTAACTTTAATTGGTGAACATAATCTTTCAGGATGACACCTGCCGCCAGCCAGAGGCCACTCTTGCAGTTGAAAGTCAAAGTCGCGCAAATCCCTCTACATCGTCGTTAACAGGAACAACAATTAATAAGTTTACGGTAAAACTTTATTAATTACCTACTCAGTTATCTATACAAATAATAATATTATTATAAAGAGGAAAGATTTTGATTGTTTGTTTGTTTTCATTGAATGGGTTCTGAAACTACTAGACCGATTTGTATAATTCTTTCTCCATTAGAAAGCTACATTATCCCCGTGTACTTAGGCTACTTTTTACTGCGAGAAATTAGGAAAATTCCAAAAAACAACATCGGGCGTAGCCGCTGGCGGACTAGAGATGCCACAGCTCTCGAGCCTATAAGCCTCGGCTTATAAACCCTTTTTTTTAAACTCGCCTCAACTTTGAAGACTCGACTCCAAATAAACGACCCGAGGCTCCTTTCGGTGCATACTGTCCATTTTGCAAAATGTCCAGTGGTGAAAAAATGTCCAATTTGCATAATGTCCAGTTTGCAAAATGTCCAGTTTGAAAAATGTCCAGTTTGCAAAATGTCCAGTTTGCAAAATGTCCAGTTTGCAAAATGTCCAATTGCAAAATGTCCAGTTTGCGAAATGTCCACTTTACAAAAAGTTCAATTTGCGAAATTGAGGGGTGAAACGTGTAACGATATAACACAAAATCTGTTGTTACTGTTGTGTTACATTTGACAATTTTGGCGGCCTTACCCACAACATAAACTTGACCTTTTGCGAACTGGACATTTTGCAACTGGACATTTTGCAAACTGGACTTTTTGCGAACTGGACATTTTGCAAATTGGACATTTTGCAAACTGGACATTTTGCAAATTGGTCATTTTGCAAATGGACATTTTGCAAACTGGACATTTTGCAATTGGACATTTTGCAAACTGGACATTTTGCAAATTGGACATTTTTTCACCACTGGGCATTTTGCAAAATGGACATTATGCACCGAAACGTTGAGGCTTTTTACTAATCTAAATAGGTTTGAGTCGTATTTATTATTATTATTACGCCCAACACTGGATGCACCTCAAGCCTCGAGCTGTGACATCTCTATGGCGGACCGCGATTATGGAAAAAATTCCTTAATCATCTCTGTATGTAGGGATGGGGATCGGGATTGGGGTCGGGGTCGCGGTCGGAATTATAGATATTTTTTCCCGGTCCCGGGAATATGAAAAACCCGAATGATATTCCGAAACCCTAGTCGGGTCGGGGTCGGTGGATACAATGACATGTCTTATTTTATTTTTTTAGGAGTGGGTAGACGAGGAGTGGCAGTTTGTGCAAGAAATTGGTCCTCTGCTAGATAGAAAACCTCTAAAAGAACTATTAGAGCACACGACGTTTGGGAAAGCGTTGTTGTTGAAAGAGGGTCAGCCTCTCACTCCCAAATCGCGAAAGGCTTTAGTGCAGCTCATAGTGGAGCACCAACTGCGAATCTTACCAAGTATTAAAGATACTATCAGACAAGACGTGTGGATCAGTTGGGCCAACGAAATTTGCTCCTTATTTAAAGGGGAACAAGTTGATATCTATTATGTGCCCTACACGGTAACTGAGCGACAGGCTTTGCCTGCTTCTGGTTTGCTGCACAACAGGCTTATTACCCACCGCCGTTTCTTAAAACCAGGCATTTCACGCAAACGAAGTGATAGCGGAAGTAGCACCAGCAGTGAACAAGAAGATAGGAACGCAAAACGCGTGAGACCTTTGCCCGCCCTAAAGACATCCGTTGAAGACGAAGAAGATGTTTCAACATGCATTCTATGGCTAGAGACGTCATCATCGCCACATGAACTGGTTCTATCAAAATGGCAGGCTTCATTCAACGCCAGGCATGAGGCCCTAAAAAATAAATCGATTGACGATTATTTTAGCCAATTTCTCTGTCTACGGCTACCGACCGGTCACCAATTGGTAAGTGAAAACTTAACTTCATGTAGGTTGCATTAATAATAAAGATGTGCAATGACCGTCTATGCACCTGTCCACTGGCTTGCCGCTTTAACGATTTTCACACCTGTTTTATCATATTTTTTTAGTTGGCGAATGATTTTGATAATGTCTACCCATTGGCGTCAGCCACCTTTGAGGAACATTTCCCCATGATAAAGAAAAAGTTACTGGAACTTTTGGTGGAAAAAGGTACCGACATAAGAGCCGAACCGGCTGTCACCGACCTTCTGGACTTAGCAACTGGTACGTTTTCAATTTTGCATTTCATATGAAGTATTCGGAGATAATTTGCAAATAAGACTTGTTTCTTACCATTTCGATTGATTAATGTTACTTGCTACATATCTTAAAATGTATTTTATTTTCATTTATTATTATTTATGATAGAAACTGATAATTTAGTAGATCAACTTTTTCTTCTTTTCATATCTAACAAATATACGAGTCTTTGCTCTTTTCTGCTCTTTATGTCAGATAAAATATTAAATAAAAAAATATTTTTATCACTATAGGTACATACAAATTCAAATATTTTTAATTGGGAAAATATTGATGATCCAGTAGAAACCCCCTAATTATGCATACAAATGCTAGGATACGATAGTCTCCTGGGTCAGTTGTGTTTTTCGCGTTTTAATAAAATTTGGATTAATTACTACTGTATGTCGGTCAAATCTACGTATCACAGCTGAATATTTAATTGCTTAAGTACGGGATTTCAAATTTGTAAAAAAATTCATGGTAGTCGATTTGACTAATAAAAAAAAAAGTTCATTAACATTGTAACTGAGATTGTATCATGGTTTTTAAATAGATTTTTTTTCCTTCTAATTAGCTGGAGAGGAGCAAGGAAGTCTCGCTGCCCTGAGGTGCATTCCGTACCTGCTTAAACAAATAGCCCCCATAACAAGGAAGTTGAAAGGAAAAAAGTGGAAACCTACGCGTTCAGAAGTTTCAAGTGCGTTTATCGCTCGTGTGTCTTCACCAGGGGACGTCGAAAGATGCATTGAAGATCGGTTCACCTATACACTGGCTAAAGGTATAGCCTTCGGTATATTTATGATTGCAGTCGGACCCTCATGGTCTACTATTACACAATACGAAGTTGTAGTGTCGAAAAGTGTGAGATATCAATTTTCTGAAATCAAAGCAGCGCTCGCCACAGCAATCAAAATTTATTTCGCTCTAGATATTGAGTACACAGCTGATGCTGCCCCTTGTTGGATGTTTGTACAACGCACAATCTTAAAAATCGTAACTAAGTTTGATGTTCTGTATGACAAAAGTGTCACCCTGAGGGAATTAATTAAAGATTGCTTAAGGTTGTCTTAATTTTAAAATTATTACTTTATCGCCTATATTGTTAGTTACTGTTGTAACTAAGCTGTACCTTAGTCTGACGGACATTAATCGAGGCTTTTACACTACTTTTTTTAACTTTCAGTTACCACAGAATTTACTCGTTTAGTTTAGATTTATTTACGTACATCTCTACAGAGTGTAGCAGAAATGTTTAGTCATATTTTAAGGGGCTGTTAAGGACTTCATTTTGAACAACTTTCACTATGAACCCGATTTGATCAGAGCAACTTCATTTTACACTTCTCCTTACAAATCAGCTGACCGTCCGGGCCTAAGTGTAAGTATGGAGAAGTGAAAATTAAAGTTGCTCTTATCAAATCGGTTTCATGGTGAAAGTTGTTCAGAATGAAGTCCTTAACAGCCCCTTAAAATATAACTAAACCTTTCTGCTACACTCTGTAGAGATGTACGTAAATAAATTTGCAGTCACCTATTTTTCAAGGGCCGTCTTTAAATTGTCTCTTGAAGAGAGATTCGTAAACAATTTGCAGTCACCTATTTTTCAAGTTAAGTTTTCAATTACCAATTGGTGACCGGTCGGTAGCCGTAGACAAAGAAATTGGCTAAAATAATCGTCAATCGATTTATTTTTAGGGCCTCATGCCTGGCCTTAAATGAAGCCTGCCATTTTGATATAACCAGTTCATGTGGCGATGACGACGTCTCCAGCCATAGAATGCATGTTTCAGGGTCTCCGTCTTCAGCGGATGTGTTAAGGGCGGGCAAAGGTGAGCGTCAGAATGGCTGGTTGTCTGTGGCGTGCGTCTATGAGAGTTGATTCAATAATTGCTTCATAATTGCTTATATTTGCTTCATATAATAAAACATTGCTACATATGATATACATTTAGAAATAACACTTTTTTTTACCAGTGATCCTGATGTTTGGTTGGGTGGTCACCTCCTAGTTTAAAGCCAAGCATGCAGTATTTCCCGAAATTTATTGTGTCAATAATTGGTTCATATTTACTTTATTTATCTATTTTAGTTGTAACTTCAAACGTACGTTAAATAAAAGATGTAGCAATAATTTAAATTATCCCAAGGAAAAGTGCCTGACCAAATAATAAAGGCAAATAGTTGCAGTGTGTCTTCACTAAACGCACGCACGTCAGGCACTTTTCCTTGGGATAATTTAAATGATTGCTACATCTTTTATTTAACATTTGAAGTTACAACTAAAATAGATAAATGAAGTAAATATGGAGCAATTATTGACGCAATAAATTTCGGGAAATACTGCATGCTTGGCTTTAAACTAGGAGGTGACCACCCAACCAAACATCAGGATCGCTGGTAAAAAAAAATCTTATTTCTAAATATATAATCATATGTAGCAATGTTTAATTCTATGAAGCAAATATAAGCAATTATGAAGCAATTATTAAATCAACTCTCATAGACCCACGCCACAGAGAACTAGCCATTCTGACGCTCACGGGCAAAGGTCTCAGGCGTTTTGAGTTCCTATCATCTTTTTCACTGCTGGTGCTACTTCCGCTATCACTCCGTTTGCGTGAAATGCCTGGTTTTAAGAAACGGCGGTGGGTAATAAGCCTGTTGTGCAGCAAACCAGAAGCAGGCAAAGCCTGTCGCTCAGTTACCGTGTAGGGCACATAATAGATATCAACAGATTTATTTACGTTCATCTCTATAGAGTGTAGCAGAAAGGTTTAGTCATATTTTAAGGGGCTGTTAAGGACTTCATTCTGAACAACTTTCATTATGAAACCGATTTGATAAGAGCAACTTTAATTTTCACTTCTCCATACCTACACTTAATAGGCCCGCACGGTAAGCTGATTTGTAAGGAGAAGTGTAAAATGAAGTTGCTCTGATCAAATCGGGTTCATAGTGAAAGTTGTTCAGAATGATGTCCCTAACGGCCCTCCAAAATATTACTACACCTTTCTGTAACACTCTGATTACGAGATATTTTAAAGACGGCCCTTGAAAAATAGGTGACTGCAAATTGTTCACGAATCTCTCTTTAAGAGACAATTTAAAGACGGCCCTTGAAAAATAGGTGACTGCAAATTTTTCACGTATCTCTCCAAGAGATATTTTAAAGACGGCCCTTGAAAAATAGGTGACTGCAGATTTATTTACGTTCATCTCTACAGAGTGTAGCAGAAAGGTTTAGTCATATTTTAAGGGGCTGTTAAGTACTTCATTCTGAACAACTTTCATTATGAAACCGATTTGATAAGAGCAACTTTAATTTTCACTTCTCCATACCTACACTTAATAGGCCCGCACGGTCAGCTGATTTGTAAGGAGAAGTGTAAAATAAAGTTGCTCTGATCAAGTCGGCTTCATAGTGAAAGTTGTTCAGAATGATGTCCCTAACGGCCCTCTAAAATATAACTACACCTTTCTGTATCACTCTGTATATGAGATATTATAAAAGCGACCAATACAAACTGTTATAAGTACAATTAAAATTGTTTAATAATAATTGTAGTGTTAGGGGGAGGCACGGTACCGTTTTAGTAATAAGTACATTTGAATGTAATTCCTATTTTAGTAGGTTAAGCTAACAAGTTTGAGATTTTAAAGGTGTTTAAAAGTTTTGTCGAAGTATTTAACTGTGCCTATTATAGTAATTCCTATTTTAGTAGGTTAAGCTAACAAGTTTGACGAAGAATGTGCACTTTGAAAAATGAGCACTCGACGCAAAATTAGCATTTCGCAGTTTGTGCACTTCTCAAAAGGGGTACTTCTCATAGTGTGCATTTCGTTAAATGAGCAATTCGCAAAATGAGCACTTTGCAAAATGCGCACTTTTCTAGGGTATGGCCAATGGTTAGTCCTAAAATAAAAACGACATGATTTGTATTTAAAATAAAATAAACACTTTTTGTTTGAAAAATATTAAGTCAAGACCTAAGTTTTGATCGTCATTGGCCATTGGCCATACCCTAGAAGTCCACATTTTCGAAGTGCGCATTTTGCGTAGTTCTCATTTTGAGAAATGCACATTATGAGAATTGCCCCCTGTGTGAAGTGCACCAACTGCGAAATTCACATTTTGCGTCGAGTGCTCATTTTGCGAAGTGCACATTCTGCGTCAAACCCGTCTAAAATAAATAAGATTTTAAGGGTGTTTAAAAGTTTTGTTGAAGTGTTTAACTGTGCCTATTATACTTACTGTGTCTTCACCAGAGGAGGTCGAAAGATGCCTTGAAGATCGGTTCACCTATACACTGTCTAAAGGTTTTTCTTATTCTTCGGTATATTTATAATTGCAGTCGACCTCATGGTCCACTATTACACAATACGAAGTTGTAGTGTCGAAAAGCGTGAGATATTAATTCTCTAAAATCAAAGCAGCGCTCGCCACAGCAGTCAAAATTTATTTCGCTCTAGATATTGAGTACACAGCTGATGCTGCCCCTTGTTGGATGTTCTGTACAAAGCACAGTCATATAAGTCGTAACTAAGTTTGATGTTCTGTATGACAAAAGTGTCACCCTGAGGTAATTAATTAAAGATTGCTTAATGTTGTCTTAATTTTAAAATTATTACTTTTTGCCTATATTGTTAGTTACTGTTACCTTAGTCTGAGATATTTTAAGAGTTCAAGAGATAATTTAAAGACGGCCCTTGAAAAATAGGTGACTGCAAATTGTTCATTTAATTTTAAGGGTGTTTAAAAGTTTTGTCGAAGTGTTTAACTGTGCCTATTATAGTAATTCTTATTTTAGTAGGTTAAGCTAACAAGTTTGACGAAGAATGTGCACTTTGCAAAATGAGCACTCGACGCAAAATTTGCATTTCGCAGTTTGTGCACTTCTTAAAAGGGGTACTTCTCATAGTGTGCATTTCGTTAAATGAGCAGTTCGCAAAATGCGCACTTTTCTAGGGTATGGCCAATGGTTAGTCCCAAAATAAAAACGACATGATTTGTATTTAAAATAAAATAAACACTTTTTGTTTGAAAAATATTAAGTCAAGACTAAGTTTTGATCGTCATTGGCCATTGGCCATACCCTAGAAGTCCGCATTTTCGAAGTGCGCATTTTGCGTAGTTCTCATTTTGAGAAATGCACATTATGAGAAGTGCCCCTTGTGTGAAGTGCACCAACTACGAAATTCACATTTTGCGTCGAGTGCTCATTTTGCGAAGTGCACATTCTGCGTCAAACCCGTCTAAAATAAATTAGATTTTAAGGGTGTTTAAAAGTTTTGTTGAAGCGTTTAACTGTGCCTATTATACTTACTTATAAATAATCTTTGTTTCATTTATTATGCAGGTCTCCGATCCCGGCGTGGCGATAGCGACATGAAACGACCTTCTGGGGTGCGCATGCAAGGGCTCAGCTCCTCTTAGAAGCTCCTTGCTAACTCACATGGCGGATAGCTTCAAAGAGGAGCTTTGCGTTTATACCTGCGCACCCAGCCCATTGGGTTGTTGGAGGTTTGTGTCGCTTCTTCTGGCATAGCCTCAACATCGTTTTGAATTCTGACTACACAGGCATTTAGTCCTTGATTTGTCTCAAATTAGGGACTAAATGTCTGTGTAGTCAGAATTTAAATCTATGTTGTGACCATGTTAGAGGAAGCCACACTGGGGGTTTCATTAACGCTGTCGCCACGGCAAAGTTCGGGGAGACGCAGTGACAAGGAACATTGTCGAAGTGGCCATACACCTTAAGCATGGCGACAATGTTCCCTTGTGATAGAGACATCTCTATCACGAGGGTACATTGTCGCCATGCTTAAGGTGTATGGCCACTTCGACAATGTTCCTTGTCACTGCGTCTCCCCGAACCTTAGACGTAAGAACAACTGCATCAAACGTAGAAACAGAGGAACATTGTCAAAGTGGCAATAGTCCTTAAACATAGGGACAATGTACCTTTGTGATAAAGACATATAACCTTAGACGTATGAACAACTGCACCAAACGTGAAGACAGAGGAACATTGTCGAAGTGGCAATACAACTTAAACATAGGGACAATGTACCTTTGTAATAAGGACATTATAACCTTAGACGTATGAACAACTGCACCAAACGTGAAGACAGAGGAACAATGTCGAAGTGGCAATACACCTTAAACATAGGGACAATGTACCTTTGTGATAAGGACATTATAACCTTAGACGTATGAACAACTGCACCAAACGTGAAGACAGAGGAACATTGTCGAAGTGGCAATACAACTTAAACATAGGGACGATGTACCTTTGTGATAAGGACATTATAACCTTAGACGTATGAACAACTGCACCAAACGTGAAGACAGAGGAACATTGTCGAAGTGGCAATACACCTTATACATAGGAACGATATACCTTTGTGATAAGGACATATAACCTTAGACGTATGAACAACTGCACCAAACGTGAAGACAGAGGAACATTGTCGAAGTAGCAATACACCTTAAACATAGGGACGATATACCTTTGTGATAAGGACATATAACCTTAGACGTATGAACAACTGCACCAAACGTGAAGACAGAGGAACATTGTCGAAGTAGCAATACACCTTAAACATAGGGACGATATACCTTTGTGATAAGGACATATAACCTTAGACGTATGAATAACTGCACCAAACGTGAAGACAGAGGAACATTGTCGAAGTGGCAATACACCTTAAACATAGGGACGATATACCTTTGTGATAAGGACATATAACCTTAGACGTATGAATAACTGCACCAAACGTGAAGACAGAGGAACATTGTCGAAGTGGCAATACACCTTAAACATAGGGACGATATACCTTTGTGATAGGAGCGTATCAAGTCGGACGTAAGGACAAAGGCACAACGAAGATACAGTGGTACATTGTCGATGGGAACAATGTACCTTTGTGATAGGGACATATAACCTTAGACGTATGAACAACTGCACCAAACGTGAAGACAGAGGAACATTGTCGAAGTGGCAATACACCTTAAACATAGGGATATAAGACCTCGGCAATACCCTAATCATATTTGCTTTGGTATGTCAACAAAGTCTGTAAAAGTTTAGCGCTAATACGAGGTGACAATGTTGAAGAATTTTCAAGCGTTCAAATTTGCTCTGTCGCGGACTTCAAGTCCTTTAGACGGCTCCCATCTGTTAAGGGTTTTTTGTCATTCCGTTTAGAATTTTTTCTGAGTGCAGAGTGAGTAACGAGGTAAATAAAAAAGGTCTAATACGTGTATAAGTCCAAAAATCTATTTCTCCTACTGAAAACTACGAGTATGTTCATTACCAGAATAGTTGATATTATTTGTATTAGTTTCCAATAAAATATCGACAATACCAAACATGTTCTCTGCAGACCCCAATAACGCTGTCGGAAGCCAATTAGGGGCCCCAAAGTAAAGGACTTAATAATTACGGAAGTTGGGGACCCCTGTCGAGCTTTGTGGTAGTATTTCACTTTACAACAAAGAAAGAGAGCAATTAACTGCTGAAGAAATTATGACTTGTTCAACGGGACAAGGAAGCAAATAATTCGAAATTATGTCTAAGTTGACATTCAAGATTTAAATCATGCTTAAAAACGCTAAATGATGTCTGAAGATTAACCTTTGCTTTTGCTTGCCTCATTTTATCTAGATCGTGTTACTTTTTTAGCCTTTTGACACTTTGTTTCTAATGGTGAACCCAAAGTGACCACTACTTTTTTAGCTAATTTGACCGGGCTAATAAGTTTTCACGAAAATTTAAAGTTAATTTTTAAATATCCGTAAAGTGTTTTATAAAGTCTTGGGTTAATTGAATCAGTGGGACGCTCCCAAGTTAATTTGATTACAAAAACTCCGACAGAAATTAACTCCAAATGGAGTAGGACTAATTAGAATAAATTTGCGAAATTTGCAGTAATGTTCGCCTTATTTTCGACCGTTGAATTATGCAGAAAACGATTGGCACAGTCACTAACCAACTAGTCTACTTGCCGCACCTTTTAAGAATATTTATTAGTTCAGGGGTTCAGGTTAAACTTAGTAGTAGATCATAGGTTATAAGGTTATTTAGATCTTTAGCCGATTGATGTCTGCTGCAAAATGTACGCAGAATTTTTCACGTAAGTATTTCATTTTCATATCGATTCGATATCAGAGAAATATATCTAGGTCTAAACATTATTTTAAAATATTCCGGTGAAACGTACAACTTCCAACAAAAAATCTCTGAATTAAGATTTCTTAATTACTGTTCCCTCTTGTGGTCGTTATTATGAACTATCCGTAAAGGACTTTACCTCTTTGTTTTACAAAGCAAACAGCCCTAGCTGATAGCAATGGTGGAAAACAGCGCTATCTGTTAAATTTGGTCTGTACTAACAATTTAGCTACCCAACGCGTACGGTCTGTGGTACTGTGGCAGTGTAGTGAGATAGATAGTATCCACACAATTTAACAGATGGCGCTAGTTACAGAGATGGAAAATAATATCGGGATGACTAAAATTGCTAAGATATTTATTTTGTGTGCCAGCATCAGATTGTTTAACACTACATTACTTTACTTTTCATTACTTTTTCTTTATACATAAAATGATAAAGATATACATAAAATAACTTTTTTTTAAATTAGGTCCAATTATATTTTCATACTATGGTTAGTTAATTTTTGTTTCTTTAACTTCATCATCATCCTAATTTTAGCCCAAAGACAACCACCACTGCAGGACAAAGTCAAGGTTACCAGGAATAAGAGAAACGACCCACAAGCTTATCACTAGGTATTTATTTTAATGACTGTGAGAGAGTGCTTAACAATATAGATATTATTACATTTTAAAGTACACTACGAATATTATAAGTAAGTAATTAATGGAATAACAGCCTAGCGCACGTTAGTAAAATTAGCGCTATACAGCCTCCGTTATTAAATCCTTTGCCTGTTACGATATCCTTATCATCCTCCTGATGACGTCGTTGGGCATTGATTTTATCTGGTTTGGCCTCATCAGCCGCCATATTTTCGTACACATTAATAGGTTTTGCAGAGACATTGGATAAACGAGGGGTAGTATAAGAATCCGATCTGCTGTCGTGTTCTATTTCATTTTCTACAATGTCTTTGGCTTTCGGTGTCGTTTCTTCTAGTGACAAATCAAGAATTCCATTATTAGCCTGAACAGCAGGTTTTCTATCTACAGGTATATCAAAAAGGGTCTTGGTAACTTTTATGGTAACAGTTTCTGGAATTATATCAGCTATTATTCTAGGTGTAGTAGGACTAGTAACTTTGGTTTCTTTAGGTGTAACAGACATAATACCTTTTTGTGTTGTTTTGTCCACGAAAGATACATTTTTAATACAACCAATCAGATCTCTGATGTCAGTGTAAAAGAGCTTTCCATTCAGTTGAGTTTCATCGTAATATTCGTAGTCAGTTCCAGATTGATCTTCTTCAGAATCAAACATCTGTGAGTTTCTCTCGGTTTCTTCTAGTTTGTTCCATTGTTCTCTTAGCGTGGGATCTGGTAGACATTTAAGATTTTCCAGAGTATTTTTCAGAGACTTGCTACGCGTTCGATTCATTAGGTGTATGAACCAGTCGAGCTTGCAATCACAGTCAAAGATGTTATCTGGAAAATACATTTGAAATTTTAGTACAAAGAAAATACATAATTCGACATAATCTAACTTACTTTAGTGTAACGTATTGCATTATTATAAAGAGAGTTTTTTTTCTCTATATAAAATATTGTATACTTACAAGATTTTTGTTTATTATTTCTAGTTAGTAAATCATCAGCCCGTTTATTTGTAAATAAAACGATATGTAGGTATGTAACATGTTAGTAAGTGAGCTAAAGTTATACGTCAATATAATTTACATTAATTCTAAGTCACTCACCTTCAACATCGAGATGGCTTTGGTCACCATAAAAGTTCGTCAATAATGGGTCCATAGCCTTATAATTTAAATCCTTTATTTCATTTCCTCTGAGACTCAATGAAATCATTGCATCAAGACCTATGAAAACCTCATCATTTATATTCGGCAGCTTATTGTGAGCTAAAGATAAATACAGCAACTTCGAAAGACCTTTAAATGCCTTGTTATCTATCATTTGGATTTTGTTTCCTTGTAAGTTCAGTGATATTAAATTTTTCAATGGGAAGAAGGTATCATCACCAATCACTTCTAGACTGTTGCCACTTAGATCTAACTTCTGTAGTTTTTTAAGTCCCGAGAAAGTTTCACTATTCAAAGAAAAAAGTTTGTTCATATTTATTTCCAACTCTTTCAAATTTCCAAGATGTACAAATGCTCTGTCATGTATTGTAGTAATCTGATTTTCAGTCAAATATAACTTTTCCAAAGACGGCAGATCTATAAATACATCTCGATTAATTTCCATGATGTTATTCTTGTCCAATTTTATCTCAATTAGATCTCTGTGATGTGCAAACGAATGTTTTTCTAATACCTTAATTTGGCTGTCTCTTAGACTGATTTCCTCTAAATTGGTCAAATTGGCAAAGGAATACTGGTGCAGTTTTTCGATTTCACCATATTTTACATCAAGCTGAACTAAATTTTCGAGATGTTTCAGAGCATGTGTAGGAATGTATTTTAGTGCGATTCCCCTTGAGTTCGTCAGTGTGATTTTCATAGCAGTTTTAAGTTCCTCAAACGAGTCCCAATCGTGGTCAGTGGATTTCAAATTTTCGTTTGTCAAGAAACAATCTGCTGATTTGATCTGATCGAGATAGTGCCTGCTGTCCTTGATGCAGAAGCATAGGATCTTGCTTGAATTTCCGGACATGGTGTTACAAATGGAAGAAATTTCTCGTTTCTGTATATGCCATCTCGCTTCAGCCAAGACGAACGCAGCAAAGAAGAGAGTGAGTATAGTTCTGGCAGTCATTTTAATTCTGTGGTTTTACCTGTAACAAGAGAAATATGGAGATAAGCACAACTATTTTTGTATTTTTTATCAATCTTACGGACATACCTATGGCTTTTATTTAATGGCGTGAAAGCAAAGTCATGTACATACATGAATTACAAAAAACAAATATTTGCCCCTTTTCCAAATCTCTTACCTACTCTTAATTACAAACATTACAATCGTGGGTTAGCTGGCTGCGTATTGACTTAGCATCTCAAAATTTCCAGTAGGAAAGAAAAAAAGAGTATGTAACGATGCTTTTAGAATCAATTAGTCAAAGTAATTAGTTCAACATCTACGTCATCGATGATGCTCTTTTTATATGAGCCACGATTACAAACATGCTATTACGCGCTTGGCTACTAAGCCCGTGCAACTAGGGTTTGCAATTCGAATATTCGAATATTCATTTTATTCGAATATCCGCCCCAATTTCAAATTCGAATAATTCATTTCATTTATCCGAATATTCGAATAGTATTTAAAGTATATAGACACTAATGCTTTTTTTAATAATTTAATAACAACATCCCTGCCGTGACTCTCGCACGTTGTCCCATTATTGTGGGTTGCCGCTGATGATAAAACTGACAGATCATGGCTCATTTTGCGAAAGAAAAGGCATCTATTTGCTAATATCTTCGCAGATTGGCTGCTTTAAGCAAGATACCACATAATATATATTTTTCTTTGCGACTCTGTCACGCCAGAGGTTTGCATCAAGCAGTGAAATGTACTCAAAGACCTTTGTTTGCGCCCTAGGCGTGAACAACGCCAACAGTCCTCCCTGATGGGGCAGGTACCTATAGAGAAACTGCGCACCCGAGTTGTATTTAGTATTGACACGCTTGCACCGCCTCTTTCTGTCATCTGGAGTGGTTTCTGAGTCATAGAAGCCTGCTAATGCCTCCATAATTTCTGAACTTATGAAATGAGTAGGTGCCGAATCAGAAGCTCCTAGCATACCATCTTCACCTTCTAAACAGTTTTCTTAGTGACCAGCAGTAAGGTTTTCGCAAAGGTCGTTTACTGGAAATTTCCACCTATGTAGCGCTGCCACCGAGAGACACAGCAAAGCCATTGCTATGCTTATGGACATCTGCTGCAAAAAAGCATGGCTTCCTTTTTAAGGTTCGGTGGCGCTTCACACCGGAACAGTTGCTCCATTGGTACCAAGCGGTAGTTCGAATTGTATGGAGTACTGCTGTCATCCTTGGGATTGTTCTGCCAAGTATCAGCTAAATGCATTAGACTCTGTGGATTTTACAGCCAAGATCGAGATGATCTCTAGCTCATTGGCGACGATCAGCAAGTAAAATCCAAGCTTCAAAGCTTAGAGGATCGACGCATAGTTGCCAGCCTTTTGGTGTTTTACAAGGTGTATGTTCCTAGGCCTTCTATAGTTTTACCTCCCATTTGGTTACCGGAGTACTACACCGCGCCATCCGGGAAAAATATCTATGATTACGATTTGAGTGGTGAGGAAAAGAGCTCTAAATACCCAAAGACCACTATGACCCAAGGTGGATCTATTGTAGTCAGCCCTCGTAGGCTATATAGCCTCTTCCAAACCTACAGCTTTGAAGAAGCTGACGGTTTTGGTGGGATTTAGGGTTCGGGCTTTTTGGGGGGCAAGCTTGCGTGCACACCCAGCACTCGACTCCTTTTGTTGACGAGAGCATCACTTTCACAGAGGACGTGAATAGGAGTTTCCTCTTCGTCTGCACAGAATCTACAGTAAGGGTTTTCTGATAAACCCATTCTGTTCATGTGCTTGTTGAGTTTACAATGCCCAGTAAGGGCCATAATGAGTAGACGAATGCTCAACCGGTACAGTTTTAGTATCTCGGTTCTTGGGAGGAATACACACTTGTTTAAATTCGCCTAAATTTGCACAAAACGCATTAATAAATATTAAAACTAATTAAAATACTTGTTTTTACATAAAAATAATTATACTAAAATCAAAAAAAATCCCAGTCTAGTTACTCTTGTTTGTCTTGAATTATTATTGCATTTTTTTGATATTTTCAGTAAATGTTTAAAAAAATATTCGAATATCCGGATATTCGAATATTTAGCACTAGAAATATTCATTTTATTCGAATAGTGAAATCGAACGAATATTGCAAACCCTACGTGCAACCCAGGCAATGCATAAGCGCAGCTAGTAGGTAGCTAAGCGCTTAGTGCTTGTCACTACAAGTAGTCCCAATGTGTAAACATGCTGTTTAATGCTTAGTATTACCGTTTGTGAGTAGTGCAAGTGAATAGAAATCGATCCTATTTACCAAGCGACAAGTCATACCCCTACAACGATTTACTAAGCACTTGTCGCTTGCTGACCGTGTGTAAACAGATCGAGAAGTGCTTAGTGACAAGTTGTTTTGCGCAAAATCAGGCTGCGGCATCGTCGTTCCATTTCGAATGACTAGTCACTAATACCTTCTCCAACGTGTAAACGGTCACTTGTCATATTGGGGCTACTTGTAGTGACAAGTACTAAGCGCTTAGCTACTAAGTCCGTGTAACCCAGGCATCACGGATTATTAACGAACAATCAAAATAACTTTATGATGACAAACATAGAATTACCAACCACTTAAAATTATAAGTATCATTACAATAATAGTCTAGCCGGGCATTCAATTTGAATACAATAACTTATCATCTCATAATGAGATAAGGTTATCTTTTTAAATTGAAAGGTGTGTGCACATAATTTACCGCTTAGCAAATACTGAAAGGGATCTTAGTCAACGGTTTTGAGCAACTTTCCAAGCAAACTTTCTTCGGCAAAGAAACAGTTCACTTCTTCATAGAAACTATCCGATTAAAGTCCCTATTTTTTATAAGAAAGAGTCGGTATTATTTCTGGTTTAAAGATAAGTTTCTTTGAGAAAGTTGATTGGCCATGTCTTTTCAGTATTTGCTACTACCTACACACTGTATGTGTACTGTTGTATGGCAATGGGATGGGCACATTGCGCGTAGAACCGACGACGGCCGTTCTGGCAAAAGGTTCCTGAATGGCGGCCGCGCGCCGGATGACGTAGTGTGGGCCTCCCCACGTGAGGGTCGTGGGAAGCCGCTAGATGCAGGCAGCGCAGGACCGATCATTGTGGAGATCCTTGGGGGAGGCCTTTGTCCAGCAGTGGACGTCTACTGGCTGAGATGATGATGATGATGATGATGATGACTCACTGTATTGAAAATTTTACAGTTTTGTATTTTCGAATCAAGTGATTGAGTAATCTTAATCGCTGAAAAGCATCGTATGTTGATCTTTACCTAAATAAATATAAATATTGTTAAATTAGACTCTAAATATAGATGACATTTTTATATTATTTATTTTAATCTAACGCGTCGTCGAAATAAAAAAAGTATCCAGTTGCGGTGCGTGCCCGAATTATAAATGGACAAAGAATAGACATAATCTACATAAAATGGATACTTCTAAAGTAATTTTCAACGCTGTTATCATGTCCATTGCATTTGAATTGGTATCAAATTAGGAAATGTTGCCCACCAAAGGCGAAAATTATTTTTTAATGATAGCATCTTACATAGAACGATGTAAAAATAAACGCGGTATTTACCTCTATGAAAAATACCTTCTAAATAATAAATACTTACGGAAAAAATATACTTATGAAATTTTATTAGAGATTACTAGCGACCCGCCCCGGCTCCGCTCGAGAAAATGGTTGTTGTGGGTTATCCTTAAGTATATTATGCATGTATTATACATATAAACCTTTCTCTTGAATCACTCTATCAATTAAAAAAACTACATCAAAATCCGTCGCGTAGTTTTAAAGATTTAAGCATACATAGAGTCGCTTTCTCTGTGCCTATGTCCCTATGTCCATAGGGACATAAGGGAGTACACTACATAATTCCGAATAATTTATTTACGAATTTGAAAATGACGATTATTAAAATTCCGAATTTAATACTTCCGAATGATTCACAATTCCGAATTTAAAATTTCCGAATAGTGAAAATGACGAATAGTTAATTAACGAAATTTCAAACAACCGATTTATTACAAATACGAAAGTCAATTTTCCGAATATTATAATTTCGATGTTTCAAATGTACGATTTTTAGTATATCGAATATTCATAATTACGAATCCCGAAGCTTTAATATTCCGAAAATCAAAATCCCGAATTTAACTTACAAGTAATCAAATATTAAGAAATATTATTAAACGCCTGCTGCTTGCAGTAAGCGTGCAAACAAGCAAGCAAGCAAGCAAGCAAGCAAGCAAGCAAGCAAGCATGCAAGCAAGCGTGCAAATAAGCGCGCAAGCAAGCGTGCAAATAAGCGCGCAAGCAAGCGTGCATTCAAGCAGGCATGCATTCATGTCAACCTAACCCCGAAGGGTATGGCAGAACGAGCGGGCTCGCTCCGCTCGCCGCGCTCCTTTCTGCCATACCCTTCGAACCTAACCTATCCGTGTCGGGGTGCCCAGAAGTCCCGTGCTCGCTTCGCTCGCACCCGCTCCTGTAGTATTTTTGCCAAAAATCCTTACATGCATCCTAAACTATAAAACCAGAACTTATCAGGTACTTTAACCTATTATATTCGGATACTATTTTTCTTTTAACCTTGAACTTTATCAAGCTTTTTTCTAAATCACGAATTATCACATTTCCGATCGGGATTTTAATTTTCGTGATTATAAAAGATCGGTATTTTATTTTTCGTATAATAAAGTATTCGTAATTTTTAACATTCGTATATTTAACAATCGGAATAACAAATCTTCGTGATTATAATATTAGGAATTTAAAATTTCGTAATTTTTACAATTCGTTATTTAAAAATTTCGAAATTACAATATTTCGTAGTTTTCAAATTCAGGATTTTCAAATTCGGGATTAAGTAATTCGTAATTTTTGGGTGTTCCCGGACATAAGGACATAGGCACAGCGAAAGCGACTTTGTTTTATATGATAGTGATCATACTATGATAATCAAAGAAAAAGTAAAACCTTACTCATTTTTTAAATCATTTTTTCCTACAATTAGGTCATCAATGCTTATGTAAACGAGCCCTTACAGTAGTGTGGTGACTAAAGGATTAAAATAGAGTTGTCTATTTCGTCATATTGTATCATTTAGGTACACAAAGGAGCCACTGAAGGATTTTGTGTGGTCTATAAGTACAATATGTTCTTTGAACTCACATTTTAAAGGGAGTTGTAATAATATTTTAACCTATTTTTGCAAAATGGCACTATTTGAAAGCTATACACCGTGAAATTTAATTAACTGTATATCTGAAACATAGTCCCCTTTTTTGCTAAGCAAGATCTAATTCATAATCAAAGTCAAATTAGCAAAAAGCTTATTAACCGACTTCAAAAAAGGAGGAGGTTCTCAATTCGACGCGTATGTTTTTTTTTTTTTTTGTGTGTGTTTGTTATAAGATATCTCCGCCAATTGTGAACCGATTTTCAAAATTCTTTTTTTAATCGACCAGGTTTACTTGCAGGGTGGTTCCATAAAAATTTCGCTAAGATCGGGTGATTAAATTTGAAGATATGAGGAAATAACTCCTCAATTGACGATGCCGTTATACCCGATCGGTAAATTGTTTTGGCAATATCTCGGCTTCTTATCAATCGATTTCAATATTTTTTTGTTTTATAGATAGAACTTGTACTCAAAATGGTTTCATATAAATTTTGATTATATCTGATGGCGGAGTAGAAGACTAAAACGAAAACTCTTCAATAAACAACAGCACACTCATTGCGTTGCTTTTGTTATAATTGAAATAACAAGAAATATGCGGTTTTGGTTCATATATTCTGTAAACTAGTCATAGATTAAAGATTTGAAAACCCCAAGTGAAGATAACAACTTAAGAATTTTTCCGTGGACTAAACGGGCGAGCGTCGTCGTCGGTATCGTAGTGGTTTGGTCAGTTGTTCGCCATTCGGAAAACTTAGATTAAAGTCCAATCAAGTATAGCAATGTTTTATAATTTAAAAATCAAACGGACTGTGAAGGAATCATAGTGATAAAATCTGCATATAATTATGTACTAAACAAAACAAATCAAAGTTTTGTGAGTAACTTGTCATGGTAAATTTACACTAAAAAGGGTAAAATAAAAAGATAATTTAAAAAAAATATAAAACCGCCTTCAAGGTTCTAACCTACACTAAAAAGTTACAAATAAAATATAAATCTAGCTGAAAGCATAGAAATTTAATATGGCTATTAATATTCCTTATTTACATAAATTGTAACATCATATAAACATGTGTAGACATTGTTATACACTTTATCTTGGAGTCGGTGCCAGCTAATCACCATCATTTCGACCAAAAGACTTCTACTGCTAGCAGTCATCTATAGTGGGCTCAGTACCTAGTACTCTGACAGCGTTCTTTAAATTTTTTATATTCAACGATCTGAGCTTTTGAGATCAGATGTGGTTCCGATTAAATCATCATCATCATCATTTCAGCCGAAAGACGTCCACTGCTGGACAAAGGCCTCCCCCAAAGATCTCCACGACGATCGGTCCTGCGCTGCCCGCATCCAGCGGCTTCCCGCGACCCTCACCAGATCGTCGGTCCACCTTGTGGGGGGCCTGCCCACGCTACGTCTTCCGGCGCGCGGTCGCCATTCGAGAACCTTTTTGCCCCAACGGCCGTCGGTTCTACGCGCAATGTGCCCAGCCCACTGCCACTTAAGCTTAGCGATTTTTCGGGCTATGTCGGTGACTCTGGTTCGCCTACGGATCTCATCATTTCTGATTCGATCACGCAAGGAAACTCCAAGCATAGCCCTCTCCATCGCTCTTTGGGTGACTTTAAGCCTTCTTATGAGGCCCATTGTAAGCGACCACGTCTCGGATCCATAAGTCATCACTGGCAACACACACACATCCGATTAAATAGCTAGCCTCAACTGGCACCGACTCTAAGGTGAAGAGTATAACAATGTCTACACATGTTTATATGATGTTATAATTTATGTAAATAAGGAATATTAATAGCCATATTAAATTTCTATGCTTTCAGCTAGATTTATATTTTATTTGTAACTTTTTAGTGTAGGTTAGAACCTTGAAGGCGGTTTTATATATTTTTTAAATTATCTTTTTATTTTGACGTCCAAACTAATAAATACTAAGGACCAAACCTGTCAATGGTGGCTATCCATAACTTTTTATTATATTGAGACTAGCGACCCGCCCCGGCTCCGCACGGGAAAATGGTTATTGTGGGTTTTCCTTAAGTATATTATGCATATATTATACATATAAACCTTCCTCTTGAATCATTCTATCTAATAAAAAAAAGCCGCATCAAAATCTGTTGCGTAGTTTTAAAGATTTAAGCATACATAGGGACATAGGGTCAGAGAAAGCGACTTTGTTTTATACTATGTAGTGATGATATAATATGCTCCATAAAAATGCGTTGTCGTTAAAGTGACGTGACTTATTGTATGACAAGTGACACACAGTTGCGCGTTCATGGAAACATGAGTTCATGTGCTAAGAATGGGTTACTGAGTAAACCCGAACTGCCAAACTGAATGTTATTGTACTAAGATACTACTTAATATGTATAAAATGATCTGTTACAAAGTACTTCTTATCATTAAGCCCGCCTATATGCTTGTTACATTGTTTTTAAATAAATTTTGTATGCTATAAAAAATATTTCATTCAATTTTATGTTAATCGTATTGCAGATTGTTGGTAGCTTGATAAACATTGGAAATTGGGAAAAGTGTATAAAATCAGTTATTTTAAAGAATTTTAAGAGCTTTGCAACTACATTGTTATACTAGTGATCTCATCTCTAAGCGCTCCCCCGCAAGTCCGGTGAAGCTTGATCGGTCGTCACTTTTCGACACATGTTATAGTCCGGTTCGCGCCAGTACGAAATGAAAAAAATCTATCTGTCACTCCTGTAAATGGCAACGACTCCTACCGTGTTCGTCTTAATGGAACACGAAACTGTCGGTCGTCTAGTGCTAAAGTGGTGGAGGGAGGTGGGGGGAAGGGTAATCAAAGATCAGGTCAATTCATTAAAAAAAAGAAAATCACCTCTACGTGCTAACTTTTTAATAATAAAATCAGCTCTCCAAAAAACGAACTGCATGTTCGAACATTCCGACGGTTCTTTATAGCCGAAAACGAACAAAAAGCTTAGGACGAATATAAACAGAAACAATGTCTGTGTCAGTGTGTTTGTAAAGCTAAGCATTCTGGTTTTCTATTATTAAACATTTTTCAAATGACTGTGGTTCGATTCCTTAGACAAAAACGTTTCTAGGTACAAGATTTGTTTATCGTTTTAGGAGATTTTTGATTAGTTTATCTTTGAGAATAAATAACAAGTTAAAGTTCTTAGAATTGTTTCTTCTTTAGTTCGTTCGTAGTTCTTAAAATAACATTAGTTGTGAAGGAATAGTTTTATTTTGAAGAAGGTAAAAAATAAGAGAGTTTAATTACCTAATTATTATTTTTTAACTTTTGGATATTTACATTACACAATTAAATGTACATTACGTATGGCGAGTACTTAAATATTTTTAATTAACTTAAATGATTATTACTTATGATTAAGTAAGTTCTTGAGGAAGCTTCTATCCATGGCAATGAAAATTTTTACCATTTGGATTAAAAAAAAACACTTATCTATTATTATCGACAAAAGCATAGGTCAATTAAAAAAAACTCAAAACACAAGAGAACTTAATACGTTACACCTACCCTGTATTTTAAAATTATAAGACCATTAATATTACTTTTAAAAACTTAAGTTGTTTAGTTGTCCGAGATTTTCCACAAAGGAAAAGTTATAAGAAAACTACTTTTGAAGCCAGTGTGGCCACCGCTCCGTCGCGGCGGCGGCACAATCATGCCAAAGTTTTATTTAAAGTTGTATTTTATTATACAAGGCATAAGAGAGAAGACAATATCGGTTATTTTCGTTGACCCTACAGATATTTAATCCCCTCAGAAAAAAATTGTCCCCCACATATTTTGTTCGCGGAACATCGGAAATTATGTTTTCCATTGTCCGTTTTTAACCCCCGACGAAAAAGAGGGGTGTTATAAGTTTGACGTGTGTGTCTGTCTGTCTGTCTGTGGCATCGTAGCTCCTAAGCGGATGCGCCGATTTTGATCTAGTTTTTTTTTGTTTGCAAGGTGTCACAATCCAGAGTGTTCTTAGCTATGATCCAAGAAAATATCTTCAGCCATTTAAAGATTATCAGCTCTTTTCTAGTTGTTGAAAGGATCAAATAACGGTTTTGTGTCGGGGGTTATTATTATTTTTAATTTAGTGTTATAAAATAATGTATAGTATAAAGGTTATGACTATTAATATTTATTGCGGGGGCCAAACCTGTTTGGGACAAAGAGAATAACCAGAAAAAAATGCATTTTTAAATTGTGGATAAAGCAGAGATTGCCAGCAATGCCCGGTTAAGAAATTGTATAAAATATTCATATTTTGCTAAAAATACGGAATTCGTGAAAACTTCTTTTAATTTTTTTTCCTTAAATATAGCATTTATTTTACAATGTGTTTCAACGTCGTTGACTTCTTGGTTCTCGGTAAAACACTTGTTTGCAACTTTCGAGGTCGTGGGTTCGATAGCCGTCTAAGGCAACAATTGTGTGATGAGCACTTGTGTTTACTTTGCGCCTGAATCTTAGTTACCTAGCCATGTTTCATTTGTATTTATTTTACATAGGTACGGCCAAGAGCATGTCTAGCTGGACAGGATTCTACGTCTTATTAAATAAATACAAGAACAGCGCAAGGTTAAAGTGATCAGCTTGAGTTGCTTCGGGCTATACGTGTCTTAAGAATGTTAAGTTATGTGTTAATATTCAGCTTGAACTGCGCTTAACATTACTTGTTCAAATTTGAAAAAAATATTTTATTTTTTATCAACTCTTTCAGCCATAGGACCAACATTTAGCTCCTGTGTAGTATGTGTATTAGGAAAATTGGTACCAGGGCGTCTAGGTCTAATAAAATTGCACTTTCAGCTACGACAAAACGACTACACTCCCCATTTTCATTCGACTAAGTGAATTCGCTCCGCTTCTACGAAACGTGTGGGAATAGTTACAAAAGCGCGCCACCCAGAAACATGAAATTCGATAATACAGTCTAATTTTACCAACTCATTGCAACACAAACATGTGCAGGCATAAACACAGGTGTAGCGTAGCGCACACGCAATCCTGAAAACGGCGGGAATGACCGAGTTTCATAAGGTACAGTCTCCTGCAAAGAAATCGGACCCCCCTGTCACAAATTACGTATAGCGGCGGTTCGCGGCGCGCCTAGACAGATGGTCCACTCGGAACTAAGCGCCATATTCTTACGCACACATTGATCTTTGCGTTTACAGGCTTGCTCGGACCACGTGCAGTCGTCGCTCTCGCGATTATTAACAACGATGATTAGAACAATGGAGAAGTGTTCTTATTACTGTTGTAGTGTATTTGGCTGTTTAAACACAACACAAAAATGACGATACACGTTTTTCAAGGAGTCAACCAAGCTTAGGTAGTTAATTTCAAGGACGGCAGGAGTGGACTTTCTGGAAACTTTTTATTTTGTGCCCCTGTCATAAGCGGCAACTACCCTACAACTGTAAAACATAGGCTGTATTTTTTCGAAAGTGGGTATTTTGCCTTTGTTTATATTTTGTTGTTGTTCGTTTATTTGTAGCGGGTTCCATTTTTCCGCAGGAGACTGTAAACTTTTTCCTGTGTAACCTGGTTTTCGTTACAGTTTTTAATTATGAAAGCGAATATTTTTATGTGTCGGAAAGTTGCTTCTACAAAAGTACTTTTTAGTATCTAAGTTTGTAGTTGTTCAACTAACTACATTAATTTATGTATTTTTATATGTTACTCAATTTGTTATTATGATGCAATATAAGAAGCATTCATTGTGAATATACTCATTGAAACCTACCCTGTGTGTTCTTGTTTTTTATTAAATGAGTTTTCTTTAATATAAAATCCTTTTTTTGAGACCCTTTTCATGTCGTATATACGTCGTACCATGTGTACAAAACTGCAGAAACAAATACTATAGCAACAACTTTTCAAAAATAGGACTTTCAAAAATAAACCTATTCTATTTCTATGCTAGATTTAGCTAAGTGTGTGAGTGCGAGAAACGTTTCGCAGATAACGAAACAAATACCCGCGAATCGTTTCTCACACCCAGTTAGTTAGATGTCGATCATGAAATACCTGCTCAGGGCCACATGGTAAAAGAATTTTCAGAAAGGTGTGTACATTTTTAGTATACGAGAATTTATCTAGGATACAAAAAAATTGAGGTGATAAGCAAATGATGTAACACATGTAATAATTTTAAAATTGTATTTTTCATGGTGGCCATCTTGTATTTTAGACACAAAGCACCATTATTTATTTATCATAAAGAATATAGCCTTCTTAGCAACTTGTTAACATGATTTGCTTGTTAGTCCCAAACAACAGAAGTCGTCAAACATATGTATACGTAAAATACTAAAATCAATCGGTCCTAAAGAATGGGCTGTGATCGACGGACGGACAGACAGACATGTAACCCAATAAGGGTTCCATTTTTCCTCAGTGTGGTACGGAACCCTAAAAATACACGCAGCATATTAGTGTAGCGTAGTTTTAGTGTTGTAAAGTTTTATATCTGTGGCCTTTATCCAGGCCTATTGTTTAGTATTGTTAGTGGGTACTATTATCTGTCTAAGAATAAAATAATCACCAGTATTTTAAAAAGATTTATGGGAGGGAGATGCATCTGTCAATAGGCCAAGAACAACGTCGACGAAAACTGTTACAAACTTGTACGTAACTTAAGTTTTGTATTTTTTATTGAGCCTTTATAAATAATTAAGTAACAACATAGTATTAAGTATCAAGAAAGATAAGCCGACACCAATCAATAAATTATTTTAGAAAAGAAACAAAGAGAAGTGATTTATAAACACGTGTTTCTTAGTTTATTAAATCTTTATTTTAATTATTACATAGTAATTAGTAAAAGAGAACAATTAATTAAATAGAAGTCCAAATTAGCTATTCAAATTCAAAGCTTTATCTGACATTAAAGTTTAAAATTACTTCTAGAATTTTCATTTAAAGCGCTAGATCTTGATTAAAATCTGTTCGAGCTGGAAAAACATAATGGAATTTAGCACCAATTCCACTAGTCGAGGTCTAGGATGGCCTAGTAGGATTGAAACCAGAGCTGTCAAATGCAGACGATATCCGCTAACTAATTAAATTAACGAGATAGCAGTACGAAAGATTTATCAAACTCAGACTGGCGTAATGTTTCATGTTATTACTTTATTACCACCTATTACTGCTTTTAATAAGAATTCTCCAATAAAAGAACAAAAAGACAGGATACAAAAGAAATATTTTAGGAATTATCTCGCTTTCTGTAAGTCGGGATTTTTCCTGTAAGTAATAAAGGTTGTGTCGTCTCTCTAATGAAATTGTCTGTTGACTGTCTATGTGTGCAATAAATCTATACTAATATTATAAAAAGGAAACGCTTGTTTATTTGTTTGTTAGCATTGATTAGGCTCCGAAACTTCTGAACCGATTTCAAAAATTCTTTCACTGTTGTTTTCTATCATCTCTCTGAGTAACATAAGCCATATTTTATTTAAAAAAATAGAGATCCTTACTAAAACTTTAATAATGTAACCCAAGGTGTAAAAAAAATACCTAAAATATTCTTATTAATTGAAGGACACTGAAACTACTAAACCAATTTTGGTGAGACTTGGCTCGAAGATTTCTATCTTTGGGAAAGAATATATGGTACGATTTACAGCGCGAAAATTTATCATTTCCACGGGAAAAATGTTAAAGCGGGCGAAAATGTCACAAAGATAGAAAAGACCTTGCGGAAGAACATAGGCTAACTTTTACCGTGGGAAAATTTCTCATTCCCACGGTAAAATGTATTAACGCTTGCGGAGCCGCGGGATGCTGGTTTTAAAATAATTTAATAAGTAAACTCAATGGTGGCGTAGTGGCTAGGGCTGTGGTTTCTACCCATACGGGAGACGCTGGTTTGATACCCGCCGCGTAGTAATGTGTTTCGAATTTTTAATTGATAATACGTTCTTCTCTTCTCTCTACTGATTACAGTAAACTTTGATGAGTTTAAAAATATAACAAAGTCGTTTTTCGCTTCAAAGGATATGTTAGTAGAGAAGTGAGTCAGAGACAAGAGAGGAGAGAAAATATATTTATGATTATCTTACGGACATACTCGTCACAGAAGTCTTCGAAGATGGCGAATTGACAATAAAGATTTCAAAAGTCTGTTGTCGTTCTTAAAACCACTCTATGTTAGGCATGTTAAGAAAAGAGTGTCTAAAAATAAAATAAAAGTAAAAATGTATAAATTCACATCCGTCTACCTAAAGTACGTACAAAATATAAATTGTACAAGAATAAAGTCCTACAACACATTGTCACTTAAACAAAATAACTACACTCGTTGCGCTCCGTGGTAACACACTTGAACAAATATTTAAAGTGATAGTGATATTATACTCGTATTTCACATTACACGCTAGTGATGTGCCGTTCCCGGGAATATAAAAATAAATAAATAATAAAATAAGGTTTTATTTCTTTAACATAAGTCTTAAATTACTAGTGAGATGGGGTCTCCATTTAAGCAAACATTGCCTGTGTTTGGAGGCCCCGCTCTTCCTTAACATTATATGGGATATGTTATACAGCTAATAGAGTACTTTTACTTTTACATTATTTTCTTCTGTGCTTTTACTACAATTTATAGCAATGATATTTACTAAATATTAAAAATAGGAAAGGAAGTGGAAAAAGAAAATGACTTGCAAAGATACTAAAAATTTAACATTGAAAAATGTACATTTAGACAGTGAGTGTATCTATATATTTATGTTACTGGGTTTATGTGTGTGTGTGTGTGTGTGTGTGTGTGTGTGTGTGTGTGTATGTGTGTGTGTGTTTGTTTGTAATATGTACGTATTTTGAAAATAATATTTCCACACTAAGAATGCTACTTTCCGTTTAAAGCCAACTGGGATGAGTCAGTGACATCGGAGGGTCGGTCGGGTCGTTAGGTACATAAGGTACATAACTGGAAAACAGCAACTTGGTCTACCACATCTAGCCAGCTTGAACAGCTGTCGTTGGGAATATTCCTGAGAACGGAATTTTCCCGGGAATGGTGGGAATATTCCCGGGAACGGCACATCTATACACGCTCAAGACACGCTGAAACTAAAGTGCAAATGAATGTATTTCTACAGCACGGAATTTCAGGAAACATCTTACAAAGACTTTAGTATTCCGGTCTCACCGAATCAAAGTACTAACTAGTCTAATAACTTACCTACTTAAATTGCTAAACTTACCGCAGCATTTTCAAGTAAAGATAGATTAATATTCAGTCAGTACCTATTTTAGGGACTACAATTTGGTATTCTGTGCCTATTTCAAGAGCTCTTCTTATTACTTACATATTTTATTCAATACTAGCTGTCCGCCCGCGGCTACGCCCGCGTTTTTCGTTGACTTTTCTGTGCAGTTTCCCATAGGAATGAGATATTTTACCGCGGTAAAAACTATCTAAGATGTTGACCGGGGATATAAAAAAAAACTGGATATGTTCTATATCACTTCTTACACCCCCCTGACTCGGTTTTAGCATTTTTTTTCTATGTACAGATTCTCGAAAATGAAAATGAAAATGAAAAATGTTTTACTCTCGATCTCTACAGTTTTATTATAAGACTAGCTTTCCGCCGCGGCTCGGCCCACGTTATCAGTTCTACGTTAACAGTTTTTAACAAGGCTTCGTTTTGACTTCTCAATGTCATGTAAGTAACTAAACTAATGACATTCATCAGCCAAAACACGTCCACTGTTGGACAAAGGCCTCCCCCAAAGATCTCCGTGCTTTAGTTCTAAAATATTTCAAATTCATTCACACTAAGCTTTTGATACCGCCTAAAATTAAAACGACACGGCTCGCGACAGCTGCAACATTTCTTGTGAAAAATAAGCCAAGTTCGTCGGCCGAGAATCAATCTTAGAAAAATAAACAAGTAAAGTGAGAAGCGACGGGCGAAATGTAAAAGCTATTAGCTTGGCGGATGTTCTGTCAATAGAGAAAATAGATACAAACTTTTTCAGTTCGAAACTAGAATTAAACAGCGAAAAGCATTTTTTATCCTATTGTCGTATCAGATATGAAAGAGTCACGAAATTCAGTAAATACGATATTTCGTGTATCTTAATGGTTATATTACCAAAAAAACAGTGTCATTGTATTAAGTATAGTTGAAAAATTAATAACAAATACATTGCAATGTAATTGTGTGTTTTCTCGACACTAAATTATTTTATTATCACAATTTTTTCAGCTAAGTCTAAGCTTGTCTTAAGTCACCTGACATATTGTAAAACGGCATAGTGTAAAATGACTGCCGACTACCAGTTTATACTACCAGTTTTGCTGTCTGACAAAAGGGATGCAAAAAAATAATATCCGGAAAAAACCGGTTAAGGTTGCTTGGAAGAGATTGCTGCCATAGCAATAGGGCCATTTGCTGATTTCATTAGCTTCAATTCAATGTATTGTTGTGTCTGCGTCCGTGGTCAAGTGGCTTGGGCAGTTGACTTCTATTCGGAAGATCACGAGTTCAAGCCTCGCCACGTACTAATGTGTTTTCGATTTTATTTGAATGTAATACGTTTATACGACGCTCTTAAAGGGAAGGAAAAAATCGTGAGGAAGCCTGCTCACCGCTGCAAAGTAATTTAATGCGCGGTTCACATTATTCCAGTCCAGTGATCCAGCGGGTTAATCCAGTCCAGTAGTGGACTGGAGCATATCGTTTACATTATTCCAGTCTTTTAAGAGTAACTGTATTGGTAACACATCGGTGTCAATGATTTATACAATATTCCTAACTGGAATGGCTGTCTACACTATTCCAGTGGCGCTGGATTGGGTGAGCTGGAATGAAAAGTTGACGGTCTCTCCAGTCACTGGACTGGAATGCTCACTGGAATGGGTACAATCCAGTGCATTCCAGTCTCGGTTCACATTATTCCAGTAGCAATCCAGCACTGGATTGGATTGCTGGACTGGAATGCTACTGGAATAATGTGAACCGGGCATAAAGGTTTTGTGTGAAGAAGACCGACCCACCCTAGGCCAGCGTAGTCAACTAAGGGATGACCACCCTGATTTCAGGGTAGGCTCGAGCCCCTCGGTTGGGACGTATAATGGGCCGTATACCCCCTTAACGAACGTTTTATGTTGTTATACTCTTGATACGCTGATTGAAAATGAAAATGAAATATGTTTTATTCGAAGTAAGATTTTACAAATCATTTTTCGACGTCGAGGCGGGTTCACAATTTGGCTGTCTTCTGTGGAGAAGAACCCGCCGGAAGAAACTCCACAGGCGTTGCATCTTTTCAAACTATTTTACAAAAATTATTATTTTATACAATTTGATTCATATAACAAAGAGTGCAAACGAAGTATGCAATTAGAGAACGGCAACCAGTCAAAGTAGAAAAACTAAATTATGTAACCAAAAAACAACCGGCAATCGACTAGAGTAGACCAGTCCCCCCAAGCAGCACCACGATTAAGTGACTAGTTTTAGGTCATTGAACAGAAAAACCTAAATTGCCCTACCCTAATACTGTTTAAAACTCCAAGTTTACCTTGACGAAACTAAGCTGTTAAAACAAAGTGTTTTCTAAGAACAAACTTAATTAACTATTTAAGAGTCCTCCCAACACGCTATTACTCGAGCGTTGTATACAGTCTAAGCGCTAAGCACACAAGTTTGAACCCTGAACCTACGACAATAGGTCGTAAACTGTCTAGATTAAATCACGACTAAGCTGAAACAATCAGGATTTTCGGATTAATTATCTTAAAGCCGTGTTCTCTGATACCTTTAAGTAGACTTTACAAGATTTTACATTAAACTATATTAACTGGCAATGGCGTTAATTCTTGCTATCATAAAGCTCTCATTCTAAAAAACTCTTAGGATCACTATGCACTAAGTGGTTAGCCGCAATCATATATTCTATCTATAATATAATAAAACTGAAAAATCGGCATGTCTGTACATTGATATGTTTTTCAAAAAACTGATTGTAGGTGATAAAGGGAGTGTAGCTGAACAAAAAAATACAAGTTTTGAAAAAAAATTACATCTGTCTGTCTGTTTGTACACGCTAATCTCTAGAACCGTTGGACCAATTTAAATGAAATTTTGCATGATGATACCGTATATCCCCGGTAAACATCTTAGATACTTTTTACTACGGTAAAAAAAACGGTCCGACTGACACCGCGTAGCTAACCGCTACTGCAACCGTCTCCTGCGTGCGGCTAGCCGCGCGGCTGAAATGTGTTTTTCACGCTTATAAGGTCAAAAAGGACAGGTCCAACCACATCATCGGTTTGACGTGTCGATGTCATTTTAATTCTAATATATCCAAGGATGTTATATGTACTGTACTATTCGTTATAGTACTTATAACATCCTTGAATATATCCGACTCAAAATGATGCCTAGTTTGCCAGATACGCTTTTATTAAGATGTCAGTCATTCAAAAGTTGATTCGTCCCATGGTCTAAGAAAACAAGGTCTAACCATTAGACCACGTGACAGACACAAACCAACGTCATCTTGCGCTATTCATCCTTGTCGATTGCGTGTTAATAGACAAGGATGAATAGCGCAAAATGACGTAGGCTTGTGTCAGTCACGTGGTCTAACGGTTAGACCTTGTTTTCTTAGATCATGATTCGTCCTTTTCGGTTTCAACAGAGTGATACGATAGGCGAAATTTTAAAATTAAAGTATGAATTGTAGAGTTACCGCTAATATACATAAGTGTATGTATCAGCCTCTAGGACTTTAAGGAATACTCTCAAAGCTCTAAACTAAACTGAAATAGTTTTGATGTAGATTCCGATTTTCAACCACAAAACCGAACGGCGAGTATACTCAAAATCGAATCTACTGTTTTAATCGCTCGTTATTAAAGAAGATAGTAACATAAAGCTTATCAAAATTATTAATCAAGCAGTGTGCTAATTTAGTTAACAGACGAAAAATATAGGGAAGTAAAATATTAGTATGTAAGTAAGCCTACCTTTTGATTCTTGAACCAACGTACTCTATTTTGTATTGTTTTCTATTTTCTGTTTATTTTGGTGTCTAATGTGTACTATATAGTAACCTACACGGTGAGTAAGCAAGTAAGAATTGTATTTTATGTTGAAATGCGTTGCTTTTATGATATAATTTTACCTTATTCCCGCCGATAGGATTATACCATTTATAAAATAAACCCACCAGTTATACTCAGAACTGGAGAACTAAAATAACACGGAGATTAGATTAGAGAGGTGAAGGTGAGGTCAAGTCAAGTATTATTTCATACAACAAGGTCACTTATGGTTATTAATTTATAAATTACACCTTTTTATTTTTATACTGTATAAATATAAATTGAATTGTACATATTTTCAAGTTTCTCTAAGAAGTTAATCTGGAAGTAATAAACATGTTCAAAATTGATACGTTTTATATAGTATTTTATTTTACTTGTTATAAATCAACACGTATTCAGTTATAAATCTACCTAGGTTCCAATGTATTTATACCTACAATAAATACTAAACAAGTTTCAACCTTCCAAAAAGTTCAAACACAATTACTGTACCTACCTAGCTACCTACCTATATGTCAATTATATACTGGACTTCCAAGTATTGGTCTCAAACAAAAGTTCAACAACAGAAACATTATTACCAAATATGTCGCCGGATACATGACATCATCACTACATAGTATAAAACAAAGTCGCTTTCTCTGTCCCTATGTCCCTCCCTATGTCCCTCCCTTTGTACGCTTAAATCTTTAAAACTACGCAACGGATTTTGATGCGGTTTTTTTAATAGATTGAGTGATTCAAGAGGAAGGTTTATATCTATAATACATGCATAATATACTCAAGAATAACCCACAGTAACCATTTTCCCGTGCGGAGCCGGGGCGGGTCGCTAGTTTAGAAATAAACTCATAAATATCTAGGTAACTATGAAGACATTATGCGACACCCACAAAACAAAACGTTCTTTGATATATTAAGATATTCTTTTAACTCTACAATATGGTTATAGGTTTGAGTCAGGTTTAAATAGGTAGGAATTGTAAGGTTAGACTAGGAAAACTAGCTTTCCACCCCGTTAAGGTATTTTCCCCCTGTATAAGGTAGCTTATGTGTTATTCTGATGTATTGCAAAGTTTCATTAAAATCCAATCAGTAATTTTTGCGTGAAAGAGTAAAAAACATCCATTTATCTATACATACATTCTTGTGAACTATCGCGTTTATATTATTACTTTAGAAACTAACAATTTATCGGGCTGGGAGTTTTTTAATCATTAACCTCAAGACAAAGTTTTGACTGAATAAAACTAGATATTTTCAGGTTTATAACGAAACTATCTGGTTTTTTTATAAAAGACGGATTTTATCACAGGTTTATGCGAGGTATAGTTTCCATAGATCAACTCAGTAATGGACAATAGCACTTACATTAAAAATAATATTGACTCACATTAACATTACACATAAATTTTACTATTATTAACAGTTACAAGTTTGGTTGAGCAATAAAGATGTTGCCTATATACTACTTACGTAACAATCTAAATACGTGTATATTATCACTTTGTTGAAATAGATTTACCCAGAAAATTATCTTCCGCGAAGTGTTGAACTATATTATAAATACTGTTTACATTTGTATCTAGGGATAAATAAATATTGTTTGTAAAAACACATGTGTCCGCCTAACCTAGAAACTAGGGCAGTAGGTACACAAACATAAATATGTAGTGGTTAAATAAAATATTATTAGTTTTCATACTTTACCATAAAATTTTATAAAAGTTCCAATTTTTCAAGAATTAAAAGTGCTTTATTACATCTTGATTTTTCTGTATTCGTTCTTTCTGATCTCATTTTCTAATTATATTGGAAATAAGACTATTTAAAATGTGAATGTGTACGTACGTACATACTAAAGCTTTCAATAATACTATTACCTCTGTATGTGTGTACATACAGAGGTAATCACAACTGTACGATCTATCAGAGTGTACACAACTGTGTAGTTGTGTACACTCTTTTAGAACAGAGCCCAATATTTTTTTATAATATTTTTGTAAATCTCTTAATTCAACTACTTGGCAATAAACAACAACACAAACTTATTTTACCTTGTTCTTTTATTTTGTGCACACAGTTAGCACTATATATTCGCAATTCGCAGACTTATTCAGTTCCATTTAATATTAATATCGTCTATTAAATAAACGCTGAAATATTTCGCCGGGAATGAAATACAATAAAACGATAATACGTTTTTGAATAAGAAATGATAACACATTTGATTATCTCCCCGCACGTTCAATTGTACGCGGATGAAGACATTTAAGCATTACGGGCGTTTAAATTTTCATGACAGCTATGAAAATAGAAAGATGTGGCCAAATATTAGCTTTGGAACCGAGCACCTTTCGCAATTTCCCACTAGGGAATATTTTACGGCGGAAAATAAAATTTTAGGAGGAAATTTTTCTCTAAATTGTCACCAGCGTGCAATAAGCTTAGCGCTGAAATTTGAGAAACGGCGACATTTTATTTGTTACTTTGAAATTTGTGGTTATAATTTAAAACGGGTTTTTGTTTATGAGGAAAATGTTATGGAAGTATAGTTTTTTTTATTCCACAAGCAAAACAAATGAATATACAAAACGAAAAAAAAAAAAAAGAAGAAAGCTTTTATTTTGTTTATTATTTGTGCGTGTCTTGTTTTTAACCCCCGATGAAAAAGAGGGGTGTTATAAGTTTGACGTGTGTGTCTGTCTGTCTGTCTCTGGCATCGTAGCTCCTAAACGGATACGCCGATTTTGATCTAGTTTTATTTGTTTGCAAGGTATCACAATCGAGAGTGTTCTTAGCTCCAAAAAAATATCTTCAGTCATTTGAAGATTATCAGCTCTTTTCTAGTTGTTGAAAGGATCAAGTAAAGGTTTTGTGTCGGGGTTATTTTTTTATTTTTTATTAATTAATCAAAGATGTTATCATCCTTGCTTGTTTGACACTCCTTAGCTCACTTCATTCAAGAATTGAATATACTTTAAAAAAAGTTTCTTAGTAAATTAATGAAAAGTGTAAAGTACATTTTTAATAAGCAACCAAATCGACGTAGAGTTTAATCACTTCTTTTCATTCGTTCATTGTTTAAATTAAAACTATTATATATATTTATTAATAACTATTCAACAAAGTAATCAACTCACAACACAGCTAGTACAAGTAATTTGGCTAAATATATCAAAGAATGATCTAAGGCGTGAGAAATCATACAATTTAGTTGCTTCGATGAACATGTTACGAAATTCTACATAATTAAATTAGAACAATTTACCTACATTGCTATGAAATTTTGACATCAATCAAGGTATTTTCATGAAACGAAGCCAAGTTCTATTTTTTTTTATTACGAATGGGATCGCTTTTGACAACAGTCTCACCTGGTGGAAAGTGGCGACGTGGCCTATAATGATACACGATCACAATCAATCACAATTTGCAAAGTTTAGAAGATTTTATAAAATAAAAATTGATCTATTAAATTTTTTTTTATATTGGAACCACAAATCAAAATTTTTTTTTTTTTCTTAACTCAACTGATAGAACAATTTTCCTGAAACTGTCCATTACATTTTACTCTGTTTCCTTTAATCTTTAAGCCGCTGTAACTTATAGCAAATATTTTAGCGGAGCTCTTGGAATTTAGGGTTCAATAAATTCCCAAGCAAAGTCGTGAGAATGGTAAAATTATACCCACTTACAAGGAAACTAAACGATCCCGAGGGAAATATATTAAGCTGAAAAATCTTGCTGCATGATATATTTTTCCAGACCACAGAGCAAGGGTAGCCGGCTAGTTTAAACCCGACTACGACGCAGCAAAAAAGAGGGTGATCATTATAACCGGTATGTATGTGTGTGTTCTTCTAATTCCCTCGTTTACAGCCCATATCATATCCCTACCGAGGGACTCGAGTCTACCCCGAATCAGCCCCGTAACATGCAGTGCTATGACAAGTTTGTCGCACATTTAACTGTCAAAAAACCCGCCATATTGAAATATCCTCCAAGAGTATAAGAGAATACGCACGAAAAAATTATGTCTGTCACGCGTGGAACGGGCATGTTAAAGGGGCTGGATGATTACGCTGGCCCAGTGTGGGTTGGTCAACATCTGTTCCCTCATAACTTCTAAACCAATTGTCGAATTTTGACAAATGAGGTGTCGTTTAAAGCGTCTCTTAAGTCATTATGCGTCGGGAGGGTTTCGATTATCCGCTGATTTAAGGTTATGTGGCAAATTAAGATGTAAAAATATTATTTTGCTTCTTACTTTTTAGAGTGATTAGACAGAAGTAGGGTTCTAGTTTTTGTTATTATTTTGTATTCTTTGAAAGATATTTGGATGAGCAAAAGGTTCTCCGTTGGTTTTGCTTTTCAATCACGTTTTATGTATAGAAAAGATTATTATACCACCACCAAACCATACAATACTTTTACGGCTTATGACTTCAGGTTTCCTGTTTTCCTTGTACAATTCTGTACATAAGTACTAGTTCCTTGTGTAAAACGATATCCTTCTTCTACAGTGGAAGGCAGCCCTATATAACAACAGATTACGCCCTATTAATAGACGAGCGACATCTGGTACCAGATTAAAGGTAATAAATTTTTCAGGGCACCAAAAATTAAGTCGTAAACTGACTATTTTTAGACAGCAGCGCGGTTTAAACAATGAAATGAATTCTATGTCAGCTAGGCGTCCCTAGCGAGGAGCTAACCTAAGTAAATCTTTGTTGACCACACTGGCCCAAATTAATAGTATAGTTCGAAATAATAAATTGGGTCTTACCACAGAAAAGTTAAACTCTCTTTTAACGCTCAACCTTTATTTATCAAACTAGAAACTTGTGAAAATGAATAAACCGCAACAAAAATTAAAAATCCGAAAAACAAATTCATTTCTGTTGGTGCCGTTGGTCATCTAACTAGTTTATCTTTTGGACGATAAATATAGCGCGACATTAGTAATTTTGATGACGCCGTTGTCTAGTTGGTGGAACGTCTGCCTACTAAGCACAGGGTCGCGGGTTAGAATCCCGCCCAGGACAAACATTCGTATGTGAGCACTTGTGTTTGCCTTGTGTCTGGATGTTGTATATTTATATATGTATATCAGCTGCCTGACACCCATAGTACAGGCTCTGCCTAGTTTGGGGTCACTTCATTGATCATTATTATGTATATGTGTAAGATATCCCCACATATATATATGATGGGAAAGATTACAGCACAATTTATTTCCTCAAATCCAGGTCAGATCTTAAAGCGGCACGTGTGATGTAGTCATCAACTACGATTCGATATTTGGATTTAGAAGAGCAGAAAGGACTTTGATGGATGATTCGGATTATCAGGTGCTTTCATACTTAACAAAGTATGCTCGTGAAGGGTTGTAAATCTTTCCGATAGAGTGCCTATCATAACAATGACGCTAATTGACGAAAGAGTGAGGAAAAAGAGTAGGTTTCCTAGTATTAATACTATCGTTATCCGCTCATATATGTCTTTAGGCTTAGTCGACCACAGGGGCCCACCTTCGAATGACTTTGTACGTGTGTGCAGGTTTCCTCATGATGTTTTCTTTCACCGTAAGAGCGTCGAAAAAACTTATATACATGTAAATTTGAAAATCAAAAACACATTGGTACATGCTGAAGCTTAAACTCGCGAACTACCGAATAAAGTCAACACGGTTCTAGCCACTTGCCCACTGATACTCTCATCATATCATTATTATAAAGAGGAAAGATTTGTATTTATGTGTGTGTGTGTGTGTGTGTATGTTCGGAATGAATAAACTCAAAAACTACTAAACCGATTTCAATATTCACCTTTCACCATTAGAAAGCTACATTCACCCTGAGTAACAAAGGCTACCTTTCACTGCGGTAAATGCCTTATTCCCACGGGAAAAAACTATTAACGCGGGCGCAGCCGAAGCGGAAAGCCAGTTATTAATACTATACTATCTGTCTCATAGGAATTTTCCTATTATAAACAAGAGGAAGTGCAGGATTTAAGGCTATATATAAATATCAGGTAAATAAAGCTCTTCAAGTTTCAACTGAAATAAATAGGTACATGCTAATAATCCTTTGAAGTAAGAAGAAATAGAAATTCATTGACGCAATGAGTCACGACATTAATCGACCTATTTTTGCGGTTTCTTGGCCGTGAAACAAAATACAAACATCACAGGCCCGTTTTAATTAGAACAATTACAAAGGCAGAATCGATTTTAAGATTGAATTTCAGAAAACAAGATTTTTCAGACGTTTTTTGATATAATAACTACAAAGAAAAAACTAATAAGTATGAAATCTATTTCAGATTAAAAGCTGGCTGGAAGAGTTTGCTTCTTCAGCAATAAGGCCGCTTATTGACTCTTTGTTTCACTTCTGAAAATTGTAACTATCCTGGTCCTGTTTTATTACTGGTGTCAATAAAGATAATTTGTATTTTATTGTATTGTATAGCTATGTAGAAATCAAAAGCTTTATCAAAATATATGCGTATATTAAGATATTGGGAAAATATAAAAGCTATGATAGAATCATCAAAAGCTATTTCAAAACAAGAGATACCGGGAAAAGTAATTACAGATTCGCGCAGTTGAGTAAAATATGATACTTCTGTTTCAAACGTTCAGAATTAGTTTGGAGTTAATAATATGTCGAAAACGGTACAGTAGCCAGCACATGCGGCTGGATATGTTGACCTTGAGAGCGCCCGTATTCCGTAGCGGTAGGGGTGAATTTCGTAGTGCGAATGTACAATTCTGTACATAATACTCTCCAAGCCTCCATCAACAAATAAACGAGGGTTACGAACGAACTTTAGTTTTGAGTCTCAATAACTATTTACTTCAATAGGCCATTAATCTTGAAAGGGTCGCATAAGGGTCTGCATTAACGAACTGCCCTTGTCACTACGATTCTGTTGGAGACACAAAGGTCTGATCAGAATATAGTTACAAGGGAGGAATGCTAAAGAGGATGGAATACATATTATGTAATAGATTCTTTGGAATAATAACCCCCGACACAAAACCGTTACTTGATCCTTTCAACAACTATAAAAGAGCTGATAATCTTCAAATGGCTGAAGATATTTTCTTGGATCATGGCTAAGAACACTCTCGATTGTGACACCTCGCAAACAAAAGAAACTAGATCAAAATCGGCGCATCCGTTTAGGAGCTACGATGCCACAGACAGACAGACAGACACACACGTCAAACTTATAACACCCCTCTTTTTAGTCGGTTTCTGCCAAATTTTGAATGCTTTATTGCGAGCCACACTGTCTCTAATAATATGATTTAAATAAGCAATATATCACCGACAAATTGAATTGCTTCTATGTATGATCATCTAATTATTTGTTCAATTTATGCTCATCTACAAAGCAACTACAATATATTGAGGGCAAACCTATTACGTGATAGCGATTGAGACAACCCTAAGGCCCTTTCAATATGTTAGACGAATGTGAGGATTTGCCGTTTTTCTTGCCCTTGACTTTCAGGATCTTGAAATGCTTTCATATAGGAAAATATTCACGGATTTATAGTGTCTTATTCAGAATAGAATGATTTGGTACCATAAACAGATTTTAATTGTTTTTTATCCAACTACAATTTGATCCTTAAATCTTAAAAACGTTTACCTTCTGTATCAAATTCATCCAAAGATGAAATTTCTTCAATATAAAAGATAAACAGCCATATTTATTACATTTTTCTAGCCAAGAATGTTTATTTAGACATTCTTAATGCCAAAAGTCTTGCGTTGATGTCCTATGCTATGAACGATTAACTCGAGCGCCAACAAAAGTCAGAAGTCAAAAGTCATAACGTTTTTATTCGAAGTAAGATTTTACAAATCACTTTTCGACGTCAAATTCTAATAAAGCCAACAGTTCAAAATGTGGAAGAGCCGAGCTAACCTTAAAGTTAGTGGTGACGAACGTAGGTATTTCAACAAAGTGGATTAATACAATAATTAAGCTAGCTTGTAGATTGCCCATGTGTACATGTGGGAACCAGGCTGGCTCTAAGCTGCTCAGAATCAGGAACCAAGACCATCAATATCCCGAGACGTTCAAGATAAATGATGCCTCCATATATTATTCCGGTCGACGGACAGACTGGTGCTTATACATGCTAGGAACACCGTGACGTTGCTTGATATGTAGATGAGATTTAGGTTAATGGTGGAGAGCCTACTAGCCATGTTATCACCATAAATCCTTTATCTCTTGCGTACATTGTTGCTGTAGAAAGTCTATCAACTATTTCGGAAAGATTAGATAATATTAGAGATTCTTTCGGAGGACAAACAAAGGTTCATTCTAAACTGAAGTATTCTGAGAATATGTATATGAAATGTTAAGATGAAAAACAATTTTGTTACATAAGGGGTTGGTCACAAGGAAATATTATGTAGGTACGTGAGATTTTCTTCCTTTCATATATTTGGACTAGCTCCGCCCGCGTTTATAGGTTTTCCCGTAGGAATGAAAGTAGTATTTGTATTTTTCTGTGTGTGTATGTTTGTAATGAATAAACTCAAAAACTACTTGAACCAATTTTAAAAATTATTGCACCATTAGAAAGCTAGTTTATAATATTATTAGTATAGACAGAAGGCCATAAGCATGCTGGAAGAAGGAAGGGGAGGTTTTTGTCAAGCAGTGGAACAATTAAAAGCTATAAAAAGACCTTAATTCAGGGTAGACCTTCTCGAACCCCTGTATTACATATTTTACACTGAACATTGTTAGACATCTTTTGTTGAGTATTAAAATACCTTTCATATGACACCTCTCACGTCGTGATAGGTTAAGTAGTTACTGAGTAAATTATGTGCTGTTAACAAACCGTCCACTGGCGCCTTTTATTGTGACGTCATGACGCATCGTTCGGCACTAATTTCTTTACTTTTTTGTTATCAATTTGTTCTGTTTTTTTACAGTGCCTAATTTTTGTATTTTATTAATCGTTGTGGCGTCATTAATAATATTTTTTTCTTTATTTCTTTCTTTATAAACGAACGGCCGTACAAGTAGATTCATGAAAAGCCCCACTAGGAGCATAAAATGAAGGTGTTCTCTTTTCCTTTGTCATGCAAAATCAAAACAACATTATGTAATGTAGCGACGGTGTAACTAAGACTAAACCAGGTCAACAGTGCATCGAGCTCGGGAATTTCAGCAGATGACGCATTTGTTAAGACACTGTGAGAACTAGTTCAAATGGACTATTTTGGCTAAGGTCATTGTTGTAATGTGACTCAAATAAGTAATTCAACAAATCATCTGAAGTCAGCGTTCATAATTGGAGAATTAGAGCTGGTCTAACTACAGTGTTCGTTCAGGATCTCGACAATCACAAGAACGATTGAATTTTATTTCACTTTGCTAAATAAATTGGTCTATCTTTCTCCTTCCTATTTAAACAAATGCATCACATAATAAAATTCTATAATATTCTTTGCACGTTTCTTACAATATCATAAAGGTAGCTTATGTTTCAAAAGCACCTGACATTTTATACCATTTTGTAAATCTACTTAATATGTTTCCTTTCTGTTACTTCTCCGAACTGTCCGATGTCCAGTTCTCTAACCCTTTTATCGTCAAATCTTCTTCTTTATTTATATCTGGACTGACAATGTTTCACACTAAAATATTCAAAAGGTCTTTCTTGCAAATATAAGACGGAGCTTGAGGCAACCCTTTTTACGCAAATTGCGAATCCGTGTAGCACCAGCCACGATTCTGGTACACACAATCTTGAAGTAAAGTATCTAAATGCCAATACGCATCATTCTGTGACAAATCACAGAACATACTGCACAAAATGAGTAAGGATAAAGACAGACGTAATAACCTTAAGATAAAAAATAGCTAGGTACTAATTTTCTAGTATACACAATCTTGAAGTAAAAAGTATCTAAGTGCCAATACCCATCATTCTGTGACAAATCACAGAAAATGCACAAAATGAGTAAGAATAAATAGACAGACGTAGTAACCGTAAGATAAAAATAGCCAGGTCCTAAATTTACTATGCAAAACAGTATGAAGAGTCATGTGAATTGGTAACTCTGTTTAATCTCATAGGCTAGAATAAAAAAAGTAGGAACTAATTTAGGGCCTTTTATTTCTAATTGACTTATGCTTGTTTTGCAAAAGTACGACGAATCAAGCTTCACCGGACTTGAAAAAAAGGGCTATATACAAAAGATGTTAATTATTAAAACAAAAAGCTTTTCCCAACTTATTTGAAAATATATGATAGTTATGAAAACAACCGTGAAAACTTTGAAAAGTAATTTGACATTTTCCGGTCCAGTTCTGTACATTAGGGGCAACCCTGATTTATTTAAGTTCCGCCTTCCTACCTAGAAAGGGAATCACTTGCGTCTGTCCGTCTGTCACAAACATTTGGAGCAATGCATTAGCTTGTGGCCATTTTCATAGGAATCTGAGAGCAAGAGAGAATACAGCAGTGGCATCCGTTTCTGTTTTTGGCAGGTTGAACCTGAATTCAAGGGAAATTGGAAATGGAAAATAATGACTTAGTCTGTTTTTCAGAATTGGATGCAGTGAGTAACGTAGGTGTCTAAATTCATGTTATTGAGATGCCATCCCAGCAGCAATATCGCATATCAAACGCTGATGTCGCATTAAGCTGTATATTACATTACTAGCACTTAGCATGGAACACGTCTCCTTGGCAAGTAATTCGATTCTCAGTATATTATATTGAAACTTTGTTTGCAGGAAATATTATTAAAAAAGGGCAATACAAACATTTAAAAATATATTATGTGCATCAGTGTAGCACATATTGATGATTTAGGATCTCCCTGCAGTACCAGTGCAGTCAATCATAATCGATTTACAAATTCGGCTAAAAATACACTTTGTACTAAAGATATCTTAAGTTGAAATTGATCTCTTTGTTTTAAACACAAAACAAATGTTCTTTCCACAAAATCTCTCTGACCAGAATGAATTTATGTCAACTCAAATTCCGAATCAAAAATCGAACAAATAAAAAAGCATACAAAACTTCGAAACCTGGTTCCCGAATGCTACAATGAGTAGGCGATAGAGTACAGTCAGTTGCATATTATCGACGGGGAAAAAGCAAATACTCCTATCTTCCACTTAGATCAGGTGTAAAATAGGAGTATGTGCTTCTTCCCAGTCATTATATAATTTGCACTAAAGAAAGAGAGGAAAAACAAAAGATGCGATCCTGTGGAGTTTCTTCGGCGGGTTCTTCTCCACAGAGCGCACCCACAGCGCGAACCTGCCAGTTCTATTGAAACGAGTCGGGGAGGTACTCGTCAGTTTCAGCAACTCGCCAATTTCCTCCATCTTTTATCGTGCTCTACCGGCTCGACGTACCTCCCCGACTCGGCTCGACTTCCTTGACCTAACAAACATTTTAAAAGTAGATCACATTTACGTTTCGCTACACTTCGCGACTAATTGTGACTATGTTCAGTTCAGTTCAACGGGCTAATTTTCCGCAACTCGACGTCAAGCGCGCCTATTTTGCGTGATTGTGACTATGTACCCAATGATTAATTGCGTCTTTGAGACCGTATGGGGCCAGTTTATACATTTTCCCACCAAGGGACTCGAGTCTACTCTGAAATCAGGGTGAATAGGCCGCCTATTCGGTTGAATGGCATGGTTATGCTGGCCCAGTGCGGGTTGGTAGACTTCACGCAAAACATTTCAATTACTTGCAGGTGTGTGTAGGTTTACGATGAATTCCTTCACCACGAGAGCGTCGAATAAACGTACATATGAATTCAAAAATCGAAAACACATTGGTACGTACCGAGGCTTAAACACGCGAACTTCCGAATGGAAGTCAACGGCACTAGCCATTTGGCCACCGACGCTCAAAACCACCAATAGAGTCGTAGCTCATATAAAACTATAACAATACCCGGAAACCAGTTGAAGAGGTCATCATCCTCTATGTTTAGAGGTGATTAATCTGCCTTCAGAATAGCAGATAGTAGATGTTTCTATTTAAAGCTGCAATGTAAACAAAGTTTTATAGCGACCGAGATTAGTGTGTAAACGTCCTGGCTTGTCGCGTGGGCGTCAAATCGGTATTTAGATAATTTAAATATTAAACTCTATTAATAGTAACCGGTATATTAGGTTTTATCAAACCGATTTTGGAACGTAAATCATTGCAAAAGCAACAAACGTATCAATTTGTTGCTTTATTTTAATGTCATTGAACTAAAAGGACAAATTTAGCGAACGCACTCTCGTAATTGTAATATAAGCATGGATTCGAATATTCAACTTTGAGTCTACCTAAAGTTACCAGTCTGATTCAACTGGATCCACCAATTTTCATATTATTGAAATAAATAAAAATGTACTCAAAAATACCCAGTGATCCCAATTATTGCTCATAATTAGTACCAGTTCAAACATAAAATGGGCACGAGGAGCTGATGACTTAGGGGCTTTTTCATCTGGCTAAAAGTTTTTTAATCTAACCTTCACCATAGCATTCTGTAGAAAACAAATACGGGGCCCTATTTATTGGACTCCACTGTCAATAAGCTTTTAAAAAGTATCTTAATTTACCTTGTTCAAATAATTTCAAAATTGAACAGAACTCTACATATTCAAATCCGTGTCGTATTTTCCGAGCTTTTTACGAACTCCTCATACCAAATGATGTTATTTTATTATGACATAATTCATGTCATATCATTCAATAATTATTTCCAAGCAAACTTGCAGTCGTATATCCGATTACAAATCGTCTCTGTTTGACCGGAACTCGACCATAGATCGGTTCAATGCTCGAATAACGCCATCTACCGGCTACTTCCGTAAACATTATAGCTTTCATTTCAACAGACAATATAGGTAATTAGCTTTTTATTCAAATTGATCCTGGCTCCATAAAGCCCCGTACCCAGAGCCGTAAAATATATTACAAAAAAAAACAAATTGATCCAATACCCTGTCCCAAGATTTTATCTCATAGTAAACAACGGATTAAAAATGGGCAACCAAATTATATTTCTACGAAACTATTATTCGTTATCATCCCATACATTACATTATGTCCCTATGGAAGAGCTCAAGCTTACCCTGAATCAGGGTGAATAGGCCTTAGTCGAACACGCTGGCCCAGTGCCGGTCAACTTCACACACAACCTTTGAATGTCTTCGCAGGTGTGTGCGGGTATTTCCTCAAGACGTTTTCTTCACAGTAAAAGCGTCGAATTAACGTACATATGTGAATTATAAAATCGACAACACATTGGTACGTGCCGAGGGTTGAACTCGCACAGACCGATTGGAAGGCCGCTGCCCTAGCCACTGGGCCACCGACACTAAACCGTGAAATTTAACTGGTTGTTTATCTGCAACATAGTACCTACTCATTAAACTAAACAACTTTCCCTATGGATATAGGTCGAAATATAAAAAAAACTTTTCATAGGTATCAACTTCAGTCACGTGATCGGCCGCGTTGTATTACAAGTTGAATTTTAACTTTGAGAGTTCAACCTATGTTCCTTAGGGAGAGTTGTTCAATTTCATGGGTAATATTATGAACAGAACAACATTTCGAATTTTAAATTTACGCTGTGCAGCACCTTGTTTCCTAAAACGAGACTTTCCAAAAACAAGGACACTATTCTACGAGTAATTAAACCATTTCCCCCAGACTCCAGACATCAAACCACCCGTTTCTAAATTCCCCTCTCTTACACATCGCGAGATGGCCGAATTGCATGTTGGAATTTGCAATTCTGATCCGCACCAGATTTCGTGCTGGCATAATCAATCCATTTGGGAGAGCCGTCCTTTCTTGGGTCAGGAAAGGGTCAGCGAATATCCAGGATCTTCATTGTAATTTCAATGTTATGTGATAAAATATTTGGTTTTTAATGTGTTTTCGTTTATACAGACGATGGTGCCTTCTCAGGTCTATGAGGAGACAAAGCTGTTTAATTTAAGTGAATATTTACAATAGGTACATATAAATTACAAGTCATATATCCTACTAATATAATAAATGCGAAAGTTTGTGAGGATGGATGTTTGTTACTCTTTCACGCAAAAACTACTGAATGGTTTATAATGAAACTTTACAATAATTAGGTACTTAACTTTAGAAGAAATAATCCAGTAAGAAAAGTTTTTTACTGTGAGCGGAGCTGCGGGGCGAAAGCTAGTATGCTATCTTTTAGAAAGTATATGTTACTAAATGAAGCAAGTGTACGCTGAAATATAGCAAGTAAGTTAATAAATTTTTATCGCAGAGATACAAAATAATAATTTTAGTCGTAAATTCTGTGCAAAGGCGCTTTTATTGCTGTCAACGATCTCTTCTAGACATATTATGTATATACAGGGTGTAATTGACAGCCCATTAAATTTTTATATTAAAAGGATATGCGTGCTCAGTCAATTATTGAGCAACTTTTCCAAAGAAACCATTCTCAAAAATGTAGAAAAAGTATTCCATATACAGGGTGTTAGAAAAAGTATCATTATTCTTTAGACCAGGTATAGTGTTAGTGTCATTTTAATCGGACAGTTTTGTATGGAAATGAAAATAAAATATATAGTTTACGGGATATCTTTGTGAAAGTTGATCAGGTCCGTTGATTGGGCATGTCCTTTTAGTTTTTCCTTAGCCGTCAATAACGTCCTATCTATATAGTAATTTATTGACCAATGTATTTAAAAAAACAAATAGAAATTTACAAATACCTACACAACACTATTAACATTATAAATATTAAAATCGAAAATTTGGGCTGTTGCGAAAAGTTTCCAATTTATGCCATCCACGTTTTGGCGGAAGCTTTTCCACGCAGTAATCGAGTATCCAAAATTTCATTAATAAAATCCATACGTCAACGTTTTTAGTATGCAGTACGGTCTGGGATAACTGAGTTACTGCAATATGTTTACAGGGACAGCAGAGATGCAGATTTACAACTTATATTCCACAAGAATCATGTTCAAAAAGAAAAATAAATACCCGAATTTATCTGGTTCTGGTTAAGTTGTTGCTATAAAGGACTACTATTTGGTATTCTATGTTATAAGTCTAAAATTGTGTGGGTTGAGAATCGCAGTCGTTCTTGGTTACACCGGTGAGCGCGCCTTGTACAAAAATACCTAGGAGTTGGGTTAGTTTAATTTTAATCCAGGCAGATGATATTAAAAATATGTATAAGTCAATAATAGTTATTTAATTTAATTACATATATCGATAAGTCTTTTCTATAGATGCTACATACAAAATAATAAATTTTAAATATTATTTTAAAAACTCTTCACATAAAAATTTTTCAGTTATTTCTTGCAGCATTTAACATTAAATATTTCGTAAGAAAATATAAGAGTCGGAGATTCCAAAACAGAATAACATTTAAAATTACAATTCTTTTCAAAATCTTCTTTAGCATTGAGCAAACAATCATGGAGAGAACGCACCAAGAATCTTAATATCCGACAGCAACGAGCCATTTGAATCTTTTCGACCGTATATTTTTTCCATCAGCCTATTTTTCAGCCTTGTGGGGTGATTTTGATCATGCTGGCTGGTTGTAGATAAAACATCTACCTGTTTATACAGAGAAGTGGAAATATACTACTAAAAACGAAACGCGGCTTTCTCAACCTCTTTCCGGCCTTTACGTTCGAAATTTGAAATATAAAAAGAAGTAAAATGGCGGAGTACGAATCGTGTCCTCATATGCTCTTGATAATGATGAAGAAGTGTATAATAGTACTAGCCGACTCCAGATTCTGCTAAAGAACGCTACATGCTCTAGCTTCGTAATATTTATCTACAATATCCCTTGGTTTCAACTTTTTTTTCGTGTTTTTTATTGTGCAATTTATAAATTTCATATAATAAAAAAAGAAAATTTAAAGAAAACTTATTATTATTATTCTTTTTTTTATTAATTAATTTTATTTTTTATTTTTTTTATTCAATATTTTTTCTGGTGTGTAATAAAGTATATTCTATTCTATTTAATTAGAACCAATCAGAACCAATTAGGAATTGAAATTATTCAATTTGGTAAAGAGAATCTTGATCCTAATTCTGCAAAGCTCGTAGTAATTCGTGTTACATAGCGCATGGAAACTACTACTTTAGATTTTTACTTTACCTAAAACCTTAATAGTCTTTCTACGTTTCTAATATCCCCACACCCAATGGCTTCTTACAATGATAACAACTTCGATAACAATTTTTTCAACGCTGATGGTCATGACATGCACAAAAGCTTTATGAAACTATTTTACCTACTTCATCATGCATAACACTCAACGGAACATTCAACGGAAGCTTTTAACTCAGTCATATTCAGAACTGATTACAAATTCTTGAATTTAATAATTCTAGCTCCATCTTTGTATTCATCTAAAGACAAGTTGAAACCGCAAGCAATAATAAGAAGTTTCTACAGAAAATAGGTACTGTAAAGTTCTTTGGCAAACCTCATTTACATTTTTATGAAAATACAACATTAATATTAAAATCCAATTTATTAAAGGCGTAGGGGTGTTTCGAAAGTTCCCGAGAATTTCTTAATTGAAAATTATAATAATAACTTATATTTTATAATAACATGTTAATAATGTTTACTTTAGTTATGAACTCATATAATTAAAAATGCTTGTATGGTATCGTATCTCCATACCAAGTTCAAATTATATTCTGTAGAATCAACCAGCTAAAAAGTAATTTTAATCAACAGTATTGTAACAAAATATTTAATATTATCAACGCACTTTGCCCGTCTCACCTCATTAATTTACGCTTCCGATAAAAACTACTATTTGTTGAAATATTTATACCTTATCAACACATAAACTTAGAAACAATAAAGTTAATAAAAACACACTTACAATATCCAAATAAAAATCCCGGGTTTCAGTCCAAAAACCACAAGCACATAGGTTTCAACAAGCCCGTGCACAGCTCAGCGGATGACCGTAGACTATTGTTTCACTGTCGACGCATTTTTCAAGATGTTCTAATAATACTGTCATAATAAAACAATAACAAAATAAACAATAGGCGAATAAGATCGCGGCAGTGAATTTGTGAGCGGTCGCGACGTCTGATGCGGGGAAGAGCGATGGAACCACTGAGTCGGAGGCTCCGCTTATACTACGCTAGTATAGGTATTACCAAAACTTGTGTCGCGGCTGCGGACTCGCATCAATGAACCAACATTAGGTCCACCAAAAAGGATGCCTAAGGAATAAGTCGTCTTTTTTTTGTCAATATTTACGACTTCCTTCTGGCATGGAGGTCAGTCAGTATTTTATTCTGAACTTTAAAGGACTTATGCGTTAAAATCTATACTATTTATTTTATTTTTATCTTTCATTTGTATGATTTTATTTTATTTTAACTGATTATTCCTCTTATTAAAAATGATAGGTATAATCTTAGGCTTAAAATATTAAAAATAAATAGTTTTGCTCCAACGAAACTAGATCAAGTCACTTAAACAATATAAACAATAAGTAACCTAAAAGTGTAATTGGTGAAATAAAATTATAATTTGCTTAAATGTTAAGTAGCCACACTTCAGTAATTGACAATTCGTTTTTTATCTTTTTTTATTAAATTCATTCACATAATCCTTTAAAGTTATCATAGCATTGTTATAAAGAGGAAAGATTTGTATATTTGTGTGTATGTTTGTAATGAATATGCTCAAAAACTACAGAACCGATTTCAAAAATTTTTTCACAATTAGAAAGCTACATTCACCCTAAGTAACATAGACTACCTTTACCGCGGCAAAATGCCTCATTCCCACGGGAAAATCTGTTAACGCAGGCGGAGCCGCGGCAAAAAGCTAGTTCATTCATAAAATAGAAGTTTGAGGCAAGCACTTGCCTTGCTTTTATGTAAACTTATCCGATAAAATTCTCCTGTAACATCTCAATCTCAATTTCTTTGATAACTTGTAGATAGTGATGCACAAAAATAACAACACGAAAGACACTTGGTGAAAGTATCCTTTCCATAGAGATTATAAATAAAAAGAGTGTACAAGAATCTCTTATCGTTGTATTTAAAAGCTCCGATACGATAAGGAACTCGCCTGTTTTTGTTTTTTCCACGTAAAGATCTAAGTAAAAAAAAAGGAAAAAAGAAAAGAAAAATGACAAAATATTGATTAAGCAAAATTTTCATTAATATCTACATTGGACTACATCTATCAAGCTTTTTGAAACTTTTATAAATCTTTCCTTTGATCAATTTAATTTTACTTTTTAGTGTGTATTTACATAGCCAGAGTAGGTAATGTGTTTGGAGTTTCCATTATTCCATGATTAATTTTTAATCAATTTTGTGATTGAGAATCATATTCACCTAAAGGTGAAGGACTCGAGTTTTTCATACAATTTGAAAGTTAAAATTTTTTTCCTATACTTTTTGTAGTCTAATACGAAATATGAAAACGATAAGGCTGAACTTTATTTTATGCCATTTTTAATGAAAATAGAAAAAATCCTGTCTCTAGTATCAAATAGTGTTTCACATCACTTGTATAGTAATAGTACACACGATCAACCTCGAGCTTCCATCGTCGATCAAAATGAGCTCCTGTATTCATTTTACGATCACTATCGCCGCGCCGATATAGAATAACATCAGTGTAGGACTATGGGGACAATGTTTCAGAAGATATTAGGACTGTAACGGACAGACACGATATTGTGTTAGTTTTTTATATTTTTTTTATACAGGGTCACGTCACAATAATTTTGATGAAGGATGAATTAAGGATAAAAAAGGTATTGAGATAAGATATAAACAAAACTGGCTGTGAAAAAACTCAAGAGATTTCACTCAGTAACATAATCATAGAGAAAATATTTCTTACATAAGAATACGTCAACAAACCGGTTAAACCGGCTAAAAAACTGAAAAGTAAGAATTATGTAAGTAAACAATCAATCATCCTCTTTCTTAGCGTTGGATAATTTTCCGAATGGGACCAACATCATAAACATTCCAATAAAAAAAAAAATTTCAAAATCGGAATACTCAGTAAAAAGATAAGAGTGGTCTGGTCAGACACATAAAAAAAATGAGTTGACTAAGAACAGTTTCCGTCGGTTATAAATGTAAGGTTGACAGTTGCAGTTTACTTCAGTATTAGTCGTGCTTCTTAGTTTCAAACTCTTAAATTCGTTTACGGGCACTACGAGTATCAACTCCGGAACATTACCACACGAAAATCATTGAGGAGACAATGTTGTCGAACAAATCAGGACTTTGAAAAATCAATCATTATAACCTATTTTATTTTTTCGTTATTCTATAAATATGTTTTTTTTTTTCTTTATTGTTGTCAAAGTAAAAATTCAAGATGATACATAATATTTTATAGCGAAAACTCTTAATTTATTTTTTAACATTCTTTTATAATTTCTTAGCATACCTGCTACTAACACTTACATGCGAAGTAGGTGAACTGAATATATTATGTCTTAAAGGTTTTAAAGTTTTATGACAAGGAAATTCTTTACGACCAAACTGTTCATGAAAGCGTTGTAAAAACTTTCAAATGTCTTCATCAAGAGAATGTTAGGTCATCGGGCTGTTATCCGCAACTCGACGTCAAACGCGGCTATTTTGCGTTTCATCAAGAGAATAACCAATCATTTTACGTTTTACCCACGAAAATATTTCTCATTTTAAATGAAATGCATTTAAAACCACTTTAAAAGTAATCATACTAACTTCCAAAATTAACTTAACGCACTATACAAATGATCTATCTTTTTTTTTATTTGTAAAATAGAATAAGTTGTAATTTCACATATTTTAAAATTGATAATGCTCTATAATATTATTATTTATAAAACATGTTGGCGACTTAAGGTTGGCCCGCCGAACTTTAACCTATTTACACCTATAAAGTTTAGTACAACAAAGCATTATTTTTCAAGTTGTTGATATGACTTTCCGGAAACAAAGAAAAATGTTAGACTTTCCATACAAGCTGTCCGAATGACTATTTATTTTGTCAGGGAATGCCGACTTTTTTTTTTGTTTCCTGGAAAAGTTTATTTTCTTTCTCAGTCAATGGTATATTGTTTTGGGTACAGTCTATTGTTTTTGTTAAGACGTCACGTAAATCCGTTAAATCAATTTTCTTCTATTGAGCTATATGGTGTAAAAACATTATGATTTTAACCATGTTGCTGGCCGTTGAAACATAAGTCAATACATAGCGTCATCCCTTACTATTGCGTTAGAGAAAAGAAAAAATGATTGGCGCATTGTTATATTACTTTCCATTATTATTGACATCATCTTATTGTTGTTTTGTCTTGTTAGTGACAAAATTGTAATCACTAGCGTCATTCTGTGTGCTGGCATTATAATTGTTATGCTCTGATGCGTTTGTTGATTCTATCACTTCAGTTATTCATACTAACATAACAACCTAAGAGAGTGTTTTCGTTTATTTCACCCTCTATTTTATTGAAATACTAGCGACCCGCCCCGGCTCCGCCCGGGAAAATGGTTATTGTGGGTTATCCTTAAGTATACTATGCATGTATTATACATAAAAACCTTCCTCTTGAATCACTCTATCTATTAAAAAAAACCGCATCAAAACCCGTTGCGTAGTTTTAGAGATTTAAGCATACATAGGGACATAGGGACATGGGGACACAGGGACAGAGAAAGCGACTTTGTTTTATACTATGTAGTGATGTAGTGATTTCAAATTAAATATAGAAAAAGGTTTATATATGTACAACTTCATCGCAGAGCAGGGAAACTAATTTCTATGCCCAAAAAATATTATATATAATTGGATTATTTTCAGTTTTTCTTGTTATGAATCACCAAAAACCGTTACACACATACTACAATATCGACAAGTATATCATGTTTACCCTACCATGCACTTAGCTTGACCACTAAGCAACCCATTTAATAAGGTACTGCTTCATACGCCCTCTCAACTTATTGCACTTGTTATGGCCCCACAGAGGGTTAAATTTTATGCTCTCCTGGTAGCGCGGGACGGTTAGTACACGAAGTTTCGAGTGTTTGTCAGACTTTATGATATTACTTCACGTGGAGTCTATCTCCAAGGCTTTGGTCTTGATAAGTGGGTAATATTTGTAAATATAACTTTTGAAAATTTTCGTTCGATGTTTTTTGTGATTTTAATTATTTAATGTAATAGCCGTGACTTAAAGTCATTTTAAAAGCAACAGCAACGTTATTTATAAATATTCTTCTTCTAGTGACACTCCATTAGACAACTGCTCTGCTGTGTCCCTGGTGTCAATGCATGATCATCTGTCATCCATTACTGGAGGTCTACCGTAAGCTTTCCGAATGTATTCCTATCACTTGCCATTCGGAACAGCTCTTCAATACTTTACAATCTTGGTCCACTTACCGAAGTTCTTAATCCAGTTTTTTTTTTAGTTTCATTCTCCCTTATGGGAAAGGCAAAAAAGGGATCTAAGCCCATACAGCCTAGTCTTTAGTAGTTTCTTGCATAATCCAAGTTTAATTTCTTCAGTTACATTTCGTCGTCTTTAGTCATTTCTTGCATCCATGTTAAAAGTCTTCAGTAGTTTCATTTCTTGTTACGGGATCATTGAAATGCAAGGGTTGTTCTTACATTCCAATGATACTAAAGTTTAACGCGGGGTATCAAACCAGAAACAGCTAACCACTCATTATTTCTCACTTTCATTAAATAGTTCTTCTTTAACGGCACATTATCGCACTAATTCCACCATATTAACACCACAATTACCATGAAAAACTAATTTTAAAAAGGACGAAACAATGAACCCGCCATTTCATCTCGATTCCCACGTAAAACCGTTCTTAATCCAGGATTGTTGTCTTCCAATACGTCTCATATAATATAAATATGTTGGGACTTCTCACATACGGCCACCTAACCCCAGACTAGGCAGCCAATCCTGTATAAGTATAGTTGTATTGTTTTGTGTCGTCTGTTGCCCTTCTAAACCAAGCCCATACAGATCGGGGCGCCAAGCCGCCATTTTTCTAAATTGTGATTTATAAATGTTGCGAAATGTCAAGTACGCAAAAAAATAGAAAAGCTAGAATTTATTTCTCCAGAACTGGAAAGGTCACGGACAAACTTATTTGACTTGACGGTGTGTTTTATGTTCCCGGAACGGACTTGCCATTTGGCTAATGTTGCTAATAGCTCTCATTTGTACCGTTTATTTTCTTAATGCATCATTTTTGTTGTCCTACTTTATTTTAGCAACTTACGCGTAGAATCAGACAGTCTCGTTTTGACTTTCGTTTTGTTTTCGTTTGGGTTTGATATTTTTTTCGATAATTGGGTAAATTTAACTTTCTGTCATGAAAAGGAAATTACAAGTCGATATGCGTTTTTTCAAAATCAGGATAGATCTTCACAATTGAGAAAATAAACACATTGATATATATAGAAGTCACATTATTATTTTTTTATAATTTATAGGTAGGTACATAATATGAAATTAAAGTAATTTCACAGTTAATATTTTTACTACTTATCACAGTGAAATATAATTAGGTACTTATTTAGTTCCAAAACACTTTTTTGTCGTCTGTATTTGGTAACATTTACATTTATTTCGGCGAAATCGGTTGTTATGAATTAATTGAAAATCGGGTGCATCCACCACGGTGGCATAACACACGAACCCCACAACAAAATTTTATGATAAAAGGTATCCTTGTATTTAGAATTCCATTTTTTATTTCATACAATACCCAATTTTCTTAATGAATTTGCCGATCTTTCAAGTAGCACTGAACTTTAATAAGGTTAAATATGAAGAATGTAGCAATGTAGCGCGCTCAATTGCTAAGTAGCTAGCTTGGCTAACTTGTTCCTGAAACCAGAAGTAGTACAGTGGCCTCATTTCGCACATCAATGATTTAAACATTATGCAAATTAAGGTTTTTTGTAAATCTGTTTGTTAAGCAAAAATCTGAAAGTTGTCAACTTAATTTACTACTTAATTCAAAATATAATTCACGTATCTTGTAACTCTTTATTCATGATTATCAAAATATGTGACTGCGAAGTACAAGGTTAGGTGTTAGGTGTTAATATCTCCTGTCCACATTGCGGTTTTTGTATTATAGTTATAAATATGTATTAGTATATTATGTTATTTATTTTATTTGTGTAACGTTTTAAGTAAGTACCTTTATATAAGTAATGTATGTACTTTATTTATGTTAGTGTCACCAACCCGCGCTCTCTAGCATTTTTCGCATTTTCTTGCTTGGTTTCCTAGAAGAGATTGCTACTTTAGCAATAAGGCCGCCCATTGGCTTTTAGTTTCACTTGTAACAATACTATTAATTTGTGGTGTCAATAAAGAATATTTGTATTGTATTGTAAGGTTGCGGATTCGAATCCCGTCCATGAAAAACATTATTGTTCAGAGGATAAGCACTTAGGTTTGCTTTCTGTCTATAGTACATATGTTATTTGTCTATATAAATATTGTTTATCTATCTGTGTCAGACTCTTCCAAGCTTATAGTTAAACAGCAATACTTATATATCCCCTTTCTTTGATTTAAAAACGTGTATTTTCATACATTTCTTTCGAGAAATTCAATAAACATGTTTCCTCTGATAAGCACGGAAGCATTAATTTTACTCAGGAAAATTAATAGTCTTTACAGCATATTAGTTTGGAGTTTACTAAGCATGTAATAATAAAGCGTAACATATTAGTACTAAAGTAAGCTCAGCCAGCTGTGTCCTAAGTTTTACTAGTATTCAGCTTCGCCCACAGGCTTTAAGTAATTTTAAACTAGTTCCACTGACCTAGACTAGTTTAGTGGTTTTGTAACCTAAGCCTTCGGTATGATAAGGAGTTCAACATTCTCGTCGTGTTGTAATCAGATTTTCAAAAATGATGTTTGTTAGCTTTTCATTTTTTATTGTTTGTATGCCAACCTAGTGAAAACATTTTAACACTAACTTGCCTGGTAAAAAAAATAGAGCATGACAAATCGTTATCCGCAGAAATACAGACACAAAAATAACATCAAAATTGATTGAACAATTTAGTATGTACAATTATCACACGTAAATAAAAAATGGCGTTTGATATTGTGAAGTTTGTCACACAATAACGGACCTATGAACCCATAAACGCATGTTTTCTTTGGCCCCATCGACTTCACTCCGTGCCACAATCAAAATTACATTTATGTAAAAGACAACAGACCTAAAAGTTCCCCAAAAATATTTTCACAAAGTGCCAGGTGCGTAAGCAGAAGTTACGTATTCGCTTAACCTCGATAATTCCCATAAATATATTCATGAGTTCCGGGATAGCAGCGACGAAAAGGATGATGGATGAAGTGGTATAAACCATATTGTTATTATAATATCCTTTTATGAAAAAGTTCACAATATACCTTTCAAACTGCTCGCAATATCCAAATAAGGTTCTGTGGTTAATAAACTACATCACTGCATAGTATAAAACAAAGTCGTTTTCTCTGTCCCTATGTCCCTATGTCCCTATGTCCCTATGTATGCTTAAATCTTTAAAACTACGCAACGGATTTTGATGCGTTTTTTTTTAATAGATAGAGTGATTCTAGAGGAAGGTTTATATGTATAAATACATGCATAATATACTTAAGGATAACCCACAATAACCATTTTCCCGTGCGGAGCCGGGGCGGGTCGCTAGTATAATATATATGAAGGCACTTGGGTATCATCAATTTTATTACTTTCCTGTAAAATTGCGTAAAATATACTTATATCAACGTGCGTGATACTTTAAAGATAAAATATTTATTTATATTCTTTCAATGATGTTAAAGAAATTTAGGCAACCAAAAACGCATTTTCAATACATATCTGTCAATTATTGTAAAATATGTATTCCTATTTGCTTAAGATTTAATTCAATAACTAGTCCTGGATGTCGTAAGTGTTATAATAGTCACCGTGAAAGTTTAAAATCATACATATCAAACATACCTATATGCTCGAAGATCTTCCTTTTATCCACAATCAAAGAAAATCACGAAAACTAAACATTAAAGTCTAATATTAGATAGCTTTCAAATCCTGAGCCTAGGCAAACTGTTTTTATTTTAAAAAAAACAATCCGCATTTCAGCAGTCGTATTTCATCACGTCGTAAATCTCGATCTACAAAGAAAATACAATAAACTTGTTCTGGCCAGTCAAAAATAATCTGAATGCTATAATTTAGAAGAACATTTGGTTCCTATCCTCAAAGTATTCGGCAGGCAGCTGTTAGATTAATATCCAAGTCTGAATTTCAACCTGGCAACACTTTGGGGGCGTTCACCTATTACTTTCGTATAATTCTTGTTATTTTCCTCTCTCTTGTTAGCAAAAGTATGCATAGCTCTGACTCCCTATGTAGGCGCAGTAGGCGGCACATCAGGCTGGACATGTTGACCTTGATAGCCCGTATTCCGTAGTGGTAGGGGTGAATTTCGTTTGGCTGACTTCTGTACCAGTACTGTGTGTTATGTGAACGCTTCTTAGGCCTTAGCCTTAAAATTTTAAAGGTACCAATTGCAATTATTTTGGAAATATTTTATCAAAATTACCATATTTAAAAAAATTAAAAAATGCTTTTATAAATTACGCACCAAAAGGAACAAAATTTGATTGCGCATGAATTAATTCTTCAAGAGGACATTTATAATTCTTCTTAGTGAGGCACTTTTAAGTTATTTGATAACCACGATTTGTCTACAGTAATCGTTTATAATTGGACATACATTGCTAGGTATACCGTAACATATAAAAAAACTAGCGACCCGCCCCGGCTCCGCACGGGAAAATGGTTATTGTGGGTTATCCTTCAGTATATTATGCATGTATTATACATATAAACCTTCCTCTTGAATCACTCTATCTATTAAAAAAAACCGCATCAAAATCCGTTGCGTAGTTTTAAAGATTTAAGCGTACAAAGGGACATAGGGACATAGGGACATAGGGACGGAGAAAGCGACTTTATTTTATACTATGTAGTGATAACTAAAAAAATAGTTGCAATGGGTAATAGTTTCAGCAAGACGTAGTTTAATTTGCTCATGCTTCTCTTTACGGAGCGTAAAATGAATAAATGTTAGTTTTTCTCCGTAAATTTCCCGTTGAAATAAATTCAGCGGTTTACTTTCGTTCATTTTGAGTTTTTTCGGTCTAGTATTAGCTCAAAGAGGGTTTTCATTTGCAAAGGTATATAGGTAAATAAAAATATCGCTTTTGCTGTCTTACTGGTATATATATTCAACATATTCTTTTATTTAGTATAGTATAGAATATAAAAGTACATTCGAATATTTAGTGGAAAAGATACTGTACTGAAGAAGAAGATGGAAGAAGCGAAAGAAGTGTGTCTGGAGCATAGCAAGTGGAAGGAAATGATCTCTGCCTACCCCTCCGGGAAAGAGGCGTGACTGTATGTATGTATTATGTATGTTACTATACTATACTATGTTTCATTTATATGTTCACTAACTTCCTTCTCGCGGCTAATTTCGCTGTTTGAATCACTTTTTCCCGCTGTAAAAGGAACATGTACCATTCATTCTCTACTTACTTGTCGCATTGCATCTGAATCTGTTAGTCGTTCTATACACATAGTCTATTGTCGAAAAAGTTATCTATTTAAAAATCCAAAATTTGAACTACCACCATGGACGATGAAAGCCTACCCTTAAATTCAATTTTGAGGTACGAGCTGTTTTGTTCGATTCGAAAGTCAATAAACAATTTATATAAATAATCTGCCTGATAATCAAAATATCCAAATTTTGCTGGCTTTTATCCTTCAATGTCACGGTACAAAATAGGTCAACCTATTTTGGAGGACGAGCTGTTGTTTTAATCGTTTTAGATGATTGATTTGACCTCTTTATGTTTAATCTTTGAATTAGGATCGCCATCAATCAACATCTTCGTCATCACTTAGAACTATTAATAGGTAAGTATGTCTTAGTTTAATTTAAAGTGTGAAGTATGTGACCAATCAGAATCAACAATGGTGAACAGAGCAACCGTTCACATTACTGTTTTTTTAACTAATCATCGTTTCAGCAAGTCTCTTTTACGCCGAGTCAACAACAAGTATTTTCTATATTATATTTTATTTTTTATTTTTACCCGACTGCAAAGGCAGGGTTATGTTTTTCAAGCGTATCTGTGTATGTATGTATGTGGGATTCTTTATTACCCGACTGCAAAGGCAGGGTTATGTTTTTCAAGCGTATCTGTGTATGTATGTATGTGGGATTCTTTATACCCTCGAATCATCCAAACGGCTGGACGGATTTTAAAGAATGAGGTGTCTATCGATTTGTCTGAAACGTGCGATGGTTATAGGCTAGGTTTTGTTTTAACAAAACCAAAATGGCTGCCGAAAAATACAAAATGGCGGTAGAGACGAAAACAAATTTTTGCGTACCATATTAAGTGGCACATCATTAGATAGGTCTTTCAAAATGAAGATGATGTTTCTTAAAACATATTTCATAAAACTAAAAAGTCTTCAATAAAAAAGTAAATTAAAAAAATCTAAAAACCCGACTGCTAGAAAAGCGAACTAAAAAGATGAAAACAAGATGATAGTAGCATGTATAATTAAAATCCTCTTTTTCTATAAATTAAAATAGTCATTATTGCAGTTGGAGGCATAAAATATGTAGCAGGAGTCTCAGCAAGTAAAATATGAATAATATGCCTCCGACTGCAATAATGAATATTTTAATTTATAGAAAAAGAGGAATTTAATTATACATGCTACTTCTTCTTGTTTTCATCTTTTTAGTTCGCTTTTCTAGCAGTCGGGTTTTTAGATTTTTTAACTTACTTTTTTATTTATTTTTATTAATAAACGAACACAACAGTTAACAATCAAATACAGTTTAACAAATAAGATCATTGAAAAAGTTCTGGATTGTAAACCACTTATGTGAATGTATAACATGATTAATCTTAAAGACTAACTGGGTTAAATGATGAGAAGTAAAAATTTTGAATATTATCCTATTTTACTTAAAGTTACGAAAAAACAAAAAAGACAACTAATACTAACATTACTATAAGTGAGGTTGAGGTTGAGGGAGAAGTTTCATGACAGACCTTTTGAATATGCATTGTTGTGGGTTAAATATATCTATGTCTTTATTGTTTTTGATTTGGTCATTATATAACCGACACATTCGTGTTAGGGGATTGTAATACGATGTATTATTTTTATAAACTTTCAGAAGGAACGTTTCGGGATGGTGAGGGTTTGGTTTGGTATAAATATCTAATTCACTGAGCAGAAATGGAGAAGCCAGATATGAGTGCAATATTTTGTGTAGATATATTAAATCAAATTGATGCCGACGAGTGCAGAGTTTGTTTAAGCAAAATTTAGCCAGTCTTTCTTCATATGGTGGCATCTGCCGTCTACTGTAGCCCAGTCTATAAAAATATTGACTGATAGAAGTCGTCTGTAGCTGTTCGCAGCTTGGTTTTAATAGCAAATAGAAAAAAACTCGGTACAGATATAAACAATTTTAAAAGCATGTGTGAAACACTTGTAGACTTCATAATACGAATGAATTCATGACTCACAATTAAATCGTGACACAGCCCAGTTTTGTTGATTTTTTACCAGTTTTATGCTGTAGTAGTACTATTACATATTCTGTGCAAGAACTGCAAATTACTCTGCCCAAGATGTGGTTAGGTATGAAACCTTTTGATCTTCACATTTCGGACTGCTAAAGCTGGTTCCCGACTTTCAAGTCTCTACTTTCAAAGTAACGGACTTAGGTTAGGTATTTTGCAGAAAAGTAATTTTAATTAAAATAACATTACGACGATGAAGTGTAATGACCTCCTATCTAAAAAAAGTAGTTTTTCGAGGAAACGAAAAAAACGTTTAATTATTTTAAACAATTATTAACAAAAAATACTTTTATTGTTATTTTATAATCATCAGAATCTTCAATTTATGACATTCTTGTATATAATGAAATCATGTGTTTTTTATGTATTTAGGTAGTTAGGAGATATTGTTTTGAAATTATGGATAAATTTGGGTAAGTAAGGAGGTATTTCAAATTAAAACAATCAGAAATCCAAGGAGAAAATGGTTATCATCAGTCATTTTTATCTGTTTACACTTCTTTCTTTGATTGACTCAAAAACAGATATTAAAGTCTTCGACTCGCGACCTTCACCAATTTAATACGGATCGTATTAAAGAGACCATTAAGATGAATAAAAGCCCCAAACTGTTTGTAAAGGATCTGTAGATGGGGCAAAGCCAATTGGCGAAGCTGAAGACTGCAGACAGTAGAACTGTGACATCTAAGCCTGAGCTAGAGGAAATCGAGGGGTTCTATAGGCAGCTGCACATGACAACACGGACAGCTGTCAGCCAAGCTGCAACTACACTACTCAGAAAACATCCCAGACGTCAGCCTGTACGAGATTAGGATGGCTCTCAAACAGTTAAAGAACAATAAGGCACCAAGTGATGACGGAATAACTGTTGAGCTTCTGAAAGCAGGTAGAATACCGGTCTCAAAAGCCCTTCAGAAACTGGAGAATTCCGTCACCGTCGAAGAAACAACGCCGCAGGCGTAGCTAGAGGCGTTATAGTCCTCTTCTTTAAAAAGGGCGATAAAACCATTTTGAAGAATTACAGACTCGTCTCAACGAATTGTTTTCGAGATTCATCACGAATCGTCCCACGCGCAGGTTTGAAGACTTCCAGCCTCCCGAACAAGCCGGTTTCGAAAATGGTTAAACAGAAGAACGAAGAACCAGCCACTATGATTAGTGTTCGTAGACTATGCGTAGGGCCTTCGATTTGATTGAGTCTAGGCCAGGGCTGCGATCTCTTCAGAGGTGCAAAATCGACTACCGATACATTGTGGTGCTGAAGTGTTTGGACGCCACCATGTCGGACTCCAGGATCAGAACTCCAAGACCAATGCAGCTTCAGCGAGGTGTGAGACAGGGAGACGTTATTTTTTCGAAAATATTCTCCGCTGCACTGGATGGTGGCTTTAAGCTTCTGGACCGGGAAGGCCGTGGCATCAATATCTATAGGGAGTACATCACTCACTTAGGTAGATCTAACTTCGAGAAGGAGGTCTATCGTCGAATCCAACTCGGCTCGGTAGCGTTTGGAAAGTTGCAAAATATCTTTTCGTCTCAAATACACCAGTGTCTCAAGTCAAAACTCTTTGACCAATATGTGTTGCCAGGAAAGATTCCGGATCTGAGGCGTGGTCGCTTACGATTAGCTTCATAAGAAGGTTCAAAGTCACCCAAAGAACAATGCAAACGCCTATGCCTGGAGTTTCCCTAGACGATCGTATCAGGAATGATGAGATCCGCAGGCAAACCAAAGTCACGGACATATCAAGAAGAATTGCTAGACATAAATGGCAGTGAGCAGGTCACATTGCGCGTAGAACCGACGGCCGTTCGGGTAGAAAGGTTCTTAAATTTCGTCTGTACGATGGAGGGCCCCAGCAAGGTGGGCTGACGACCTTGTGAATGTCGCGGGAAGTCGCTGGATGTGGGCAGCGCAGTACCGATCATTGTGGAGATCTTTGGGGAAGGCCTTTGTCCAGCAGTGGACGTCTTTCATCTGAGATGAAACATTAATCAACTTAGAGTACACACGGGTGAGACGTAGATAGGAGATATTGGCAGCAAAATTTACACAAATGAACTTAGGAGCTATTTTCATTTTTCAATAACTCATCATAAATTACGAAATGTAGTTTGATGGTCTTGCCCGTACATGCGAATTTGTATTTTAAATCTATATACATAAGAATCTCAATATTGCCAAAATTGTACTTAGAAGGTCATTACACTTCATCGTCGATTAAATTTAAAAAATAAAAACCCCCGCTATGAAACCGTTACTTGATCTTTTCAACAACTAGAAAAGACATCTTTAAATGGCTAAAGATATTTTCTTAGATCATAGCTAAGAACACTCTTGATTGTGACACCTTGTTGAATAAAAAAAGCAGACCAAAATCGGCGCATCCGTTTAGGAGCTACGATGCCACAGACAGACAGACAGACACAAACGTATAACACCTCTTTTTTTAGTCAGGGGTTAAAAATAGTAGATAATCGAACCATGTTCTTGACCATGTTGGGTAGCGGTTCGAGGCTTCTGCAAGTCCGGTGAAGCTTGATACGGTTTTGCAACACAAGTGGGTAAGTAACACTTAATCACATACCCAAGAAGATAAATAAGTCCTAAAATTAAAGTGCGCAAAGGCTTTATAATGGGTAAAGATATGAGCGAGGTAAAGGAGTAGTGTGTCACAAGGAAAATTAAAGTGTGAATAAAATCGGTATCAAAATTTGGTAATATTGCTAAATTGGTCCGGATTGCAACCAAGATCAAGGAAATTTGTATCGATTTCACTTCGATTTATTTCGTAAAGCATTGATAGTCTATGATAGCCAGCCAGCCAGTGTAGTATAGTCTGTGGTATGGTGTGTGGTTGGTGGTCTTAGCTTAAAATATTGTTTCAATGGCAGCCAAAGGGTCTAAATCCTGCCCAGAAGACAATGTCTGCTGCAAAGCTGAGGCTTTGCGTCTTGAAGCGAAGGAGCGAGCCTTATGAAAGGTCTGAGCTGAAATTTATGTCTACCGCGAGTCTGGGCCACGTTCCAACCCAGATGTTAAGAAGTTTTGTTTGCAGATCAAACATAATAAGGTAAGTTAGCACTAACAACACACTAGACATACGTAAAACTTCGTGAAAAGTATTATTTAAAAACTCTGTAACAAAGCTTTTCCGGCGGGAGCATATGTATATTATAAATAACAACGTATACTCTAAGCTAATAGTAAAATCAAATGAGTAAAAATTTATCGATAAAGCAATATTTTATAAATTTATAAATTTTGTACCATTTAGTACGGAGTCGATTTTTTTGATAGCATTATTACTTTTTCTTATTGAAATGTCTAGCAAAATATCTTTTGGTAATTTTAGGTGACCTTAGGAAAACTTTACTACGATTGTCATGAACGAAGCTTATAAAATACTTTATTATACAGCATAATAAACTAACCGTGTAGTCCTAGATCTAATCACACGGTCTCTTGAGATGCAATTTACTCAGTCCTAAATTACAATATACATACCTAGCCTACATACAAATTTACTCAGTCCTAAATTACAATATACATACAATTCAGTACAAGACATACAGTAATTAAGCTGCTATGAAACGGACTACTAGCTGACATTGGGCTCAATTCTGCCGTGGCCGCTAAAATCTCTAAAAAGTTGTTGGTCTCTTTCATTCATATGGGAATCCAAAAGGATGGGAGATGAATGAATTTAATTTTGAATGAATGATATTTAAAATAAGCAGCGCATCTGTCAAATTCAGCTTAATTTAGTCGGGATGTTTTTAAATGCCTACTAAACTACGCGTAAAATCGATGTTTGATGTCTCTAAATATAGGCTGGCAATCACCTGTCCCTTTTCGTTCTTAAGAACGTGAGAGGGGCATATGATATTTAAATTTAAGTTAGACCGTAATAAGTAGAGTCGGGCCCATTGTCAACACCTACTATTTATTTGGCGCTTAATAAACAGTCCTCTTCAAAAGTATATCATCTGTGCAATATGATAAATGCCTATTTAAAATGTACATAATTTTAATGTAAGAGAAACGTAAGCTCTTTTATTGGGTAAAAAAAAAGTGTACAGTCAACAAGAGTACGCTAAGCTGAATGAATACATTGGAATTCTAATTTCGATCGCACATAACATACCATTCAGATAACAATGCCCATACCCGCCGGCGGGGGGCGGCCAAAATCTAAAGTAATAAATAATCAGAGACGGAGCCCCTCAGGCGTCGTCTCCTTCACGATGTTTTCCCGTATCAACGGACTAGGCCTAGGCCTAGACCTAAGTCCGAGGCCCCCACAAGTCCGGTGAAGCTTGATTCATCGTACTTTGCGACACAAGCATAGATCAATTTAAAAAAAAAGCATTTTTTTTTATATTTATTATACACAAGAATTACATTACATTACATTACATTACACAACATAGTCGTTTAAAAACGCGCCTCGTATTGATACATTTCAATTTTCTAAATAAAATCAGAGAATCCGTAACTCCCTTCCTATTGAAACTGTAAAGTAGTCGTAATGTATAATAAAATAAGTAGTAATAGTAAACTTTACAATTTCAATTAGAATCTGTATAATTAGTTAGTTGCTATCACTCTACATCAATAATAAATAATAATTATATGTATGTGTGTAATATTATTACATTGTGAACTGCATTATCGCTCATATCCGCCGAAAGAAGATGATGACAATGTTGTAAACTGCATTCGCTGCTAAATCGAGGTCCGTCTATAGAAATCCTCACATCGATTGAGTGCCTACATTGAGAGACAAGGGGATACCTAAACAATATCACACAATATAGGATATTCCTGTAAACACCAGTATTGGTTACACAAACCAGTGTAAGCTGACATGCATTTCCTTTAGTAATTTAAGAACAGAAGGTCTTATCTGTTTTGGTTCTGTGTAGGTACCTATATGTATTATTGAGTAACTGACCACACGTACTTACATTGTTTGCTTAGTGTAAGTAAATATAGTATTGCATGAATAGGTCAGTAATCTATGTAAAATATTATAATTTACACATCTGTATAAAAATGCAGTATGTATGAGTGCAATTTGAAATATAAAGAATGGAGATTGTTTGTATGTTTCTATGTTTCTATAGATCTTTGTAGCCCTTATTGCAAATATAGCTATAAATAAAAGAAAAAATGGTAGAGCCTTTATCAAAAGTTCAGTCGTGTTCATGCGTTTGTTTGCCTTCACAGCCTCCCTGGTCGAGTGGTAAAACACCTGCCTCATATTACGGAGGATCCGGGTTCGAATACCGGTGGGGCATTCGTCAAACAAATATCACTCTGTGAGACTTTCCTCAGTTGGTTTAGGACATTGCAGACTGAATCACTTGATTATATGAAAAGAAAGATGATTCCATGCTTTGGAAGGCACACAAGGTTGTTGTTGATCCCGCCTACTATCTATGGATATAGTCGTTAGGTCGTCACGCGAGCCAGTCTTGGGCGGCTCAATAATTCCGACACCAGGGTTTGTGAGGTGGGTTAACCTCGAAACCCACACGATAAGCATGCAAGCATGGTCTAAGAAAACGAGGTCTAACCGTTAGACCACGTGACTGACACAAGCCTACGTCATTTTGCGCTGTTCATCCTTGTCTATTACACGCATTCGACAAGGATGAATAGGCAAAATGACGTAGAAATGACGTAGGCTCGTGTCAGTCACGTGGTCTAATGGTTAGACCTTGTTTTCTTGGACCATGCATGCAAGCAATAACGCCGCTTATACTCACACTTCCTAACCTTACGTAGTTCACTACGTAATTTTTTAGTGTGCAGAAAAGTATATTAAGATTAATGCTTGGCATATCATACCTACTTAAAAACTTGCACAACGAATAAACATAAAATCATGATACAAAATGAAGCTGAAAAAACGGTTTTAAAATATAAAGCTCAGTAGCGAAGAGAAAAGTGGAATAAGTGGGGTAGTCTGAAATGTAGGTTGATGTGGATTTAATTTAGAATTCTACAGACAGACTCAGACGGTCATTTGCTTGGCTGCTTTGTCAAGTACCAAATGTAATTGGACATCTTTTATTTTCAAAGAGGTACATTTATTACTATTAAGCATAAAGGTTGTCTGGAAGAGACCGCTGATAACAATACACCGTATTTGCGCACATTTTATTTTCAGTACTTTGTATCTTCTTGAATGTTCTCGTTTCTGAAGGCAAGATTCATTTTGGATCGCGTGGAGTGTGGAGTAAGTAAGTAGTATCATCTTTATGTATCACTATCGCTACATAGTATAAAACAAAGTCGCTTTCTCTGTCCCTATATCCCTATGTATGCTTAAATCTTCAAAACTACGCAACGGATGTTGAAGCGGTTTCTTTTAATAGATAGTGATTTGAGAGTAAGGTTTATATGTATAATACTTGCATAATATACTTAGGGATAACCCACAATAACCATTTTCCTGTGTTTGTGTTAGTTTCTTAATATGGATTTTCTTCGGACTATTTGTTAACTTGGTGCTTAGTAGATAGATCCTACTTACCTTTAGCCATTTCTGCTAAACCGTAACAAATATATTTCCATATATTACCTTCACCATCTGGTGCCCAGCTCTTGTTACTAGATTTCCGGTTGGAATTATGATGTATTAATAGATAGTACATACTCGTATAATTACGTTAATATTGTACCTGAATTGCTTTTCTATCAAAATCCGTTCAGTGTGAAAATGGAACAACCTACCCACCCCACCTAATAATATACCTACCTATAAATTGCTCATTATAACTTACATTAATGAGTTAACATAACATACTGCTTATTTGCATTATTTGATGCGTTTCAAATCCAAATGCAGAATTTCATGAATTATTAAACATTTATCGCATACATTTCCGTTGTTATTAAAATCTCATCAACAGTATCTGATTACTTATATTAGGAACAGGAACCACCAGTCTGGTACTAAGTAGTGATGAAAATAACAATAACAGGTATCCTTAAAATATCAATGTGTGCGTGCAAAATTTTGCGCTTTGCATGGAGTAAGCCAGTTTAGGGCACCGCGCCGCCGCGCCGTTTTTCTTGGTAACAACCAAGGCATCGATGATCTACGGCAAACCCTTGTGGTTTCTACTTTTCTCTGTACCACCAGGCTCTACAGACGTATTCTGATTGGAATATGTTCAAAAGAAGTGAGAATGCAACCCTGTACCAAAGACTGTGCTTTTGCGATGGAAGAAAGATGGAGTTTATTGCCGAGTTCCTGAAGTATGGGGAATGCAACCCTGTACCAAAGACTGTGTCTGTACGATGGAAGAAATATGTAGTTTATTGCCGAGTTCTTGAAGTGTGGGGAATGCAACCCTGAACCAAAGACTGTGCCTGTACGATGGAAGGAAAACAGAGTTTATTGCCGAATTCCTGAAGTGCCGGAGTACTGTAGGTCCTCTATTATGAAAAATTAAACACTCATGTTGACCCTTTTAATGTAACACTCGACCTAGCGTAAAATAAATTACATTTTAACGCCAGCCGCATTTTAAGGCTCAACATACGAATACATGTCCAAATAAATTATTATTAAAGCAACAATCGTAAATCCTTCAACCGCCATTTTGGATTTCCTTATTTGTGTGCTTTTTTGGTATTACGGCAATAAAAAGTTATGTAACGTACCGGGCACTACATAGTCCGAATAAAGTAAATAATATGTGAGGTAACTAACAATATATCTAATTATACTGTATCAATATTAATTACAGATGCATTTTTGTATATAATAATATGTAATAAATAATAATTATTATGTGGGACATCTCACACACGGCCGTCTGACCCTAAACTAGGCAGAGCCTGTACTATGGGTGCCAGACAGCTGATATACATACATATATAAATATACAACATCCATACACAGGGCAAACACAAGTGCTCATCACACGAATGTTTGCCCTGGGCGGGATTTGAACCCGCGACCCTGTGCTCAGTAGGCAGACGTACTACCAACTAGGCCGTCAGGTATAGTTCTCGACTTTGAATCAAAATCATGAACTCAATGTCCCTTCGGCCGTTAAGGAAACCGAAGTTTGGAAACTAGTTTCCTGAAAGGATTTTTTTATACTCCTACGTAACTGGTTTCCTATAAGGTTCTTTTCAGTCCCAGCTATTATTTACGAATGTAATCCGACAGAGCTTTGTCTTGTACCTTATGCGGCACAATATTTCTGACATCAGGGTTAGTCTGGTAGGCTAACCTCGGAACCCAAACGACAAACAAGCGACTCGAAGTCTATGTCGTATGCAGTGACTAAATAAAAGAACATAGTCGAGGCAATAATTGGTATATATAGGTATATAGCAGCGTACATCTGTATATAATAAAAGCTATTTACAATACAATATACTTAAAACTACTACTACTACTACTATTATTACTTGCTATTTTTTTAAATTACAATAGGTATTATTCGTTCTTACTAATGGGCTCGATTCCACCCACAATATAGTACAGTCATTATGGTTCAATATCAAGTGGAAAGTAACCAAAAGTTCAGAAATCAAACGCTATTTACAATCTTACCCGAAGATTCCCCAGAGTATAAAAGTTAACTCCAATAAATTCCGGAAGTTCAAGTTCCGTTTTAGTTAAAATATGGCCGCACCTAAACCCTTATAAAGATCTTGAACGATGAACCCGTACTGACTATTAATATCTACTTGAGTGTCGGTGGCCCAGTGGCTAGGGCCGCTGTCTTCCATTTCGAAGTTCGCGGATTCAAGCCTAGGCACGTACCAATGAATTTTCGATTTTGTAATTCATATGTTATGGTTAGGTTATTTGACGTGTTTTCACGGTAAAGTAAAACATCGTGAGAAAATCTGCACCCCCTGCGTAGAAATTCAAAGGTTGTGCTAGAAGTTAACCGACCAGGGCCAGCGTGGTCGACTATTAGAGTATAAAAAGAAAAATATTATTTTTTTTACTCTATGGGTAAGGCTTATTCTAAGATAAGCTCAAGTCCATCAGCAAGGACATTATACAGGATTCTTTTTTAATCAGTGCTCGTATTTTAGGTAGGCATAGATTAAAGAAAATAAAAAATCCCGTATATTTTTATTTTAACACGTTTCATACAAAATAATCGAAAAATCGCCATTGAAATTCGTTCCCTAAACGGGTTAAAAGTAGTGTCATAATTTGAAAAAAAATTAATAAAAATATTTTTTTTTTCGTCTTATGTGATCTAGTAACGATATTGACTGTGTATACAAAATATGTGCACTTATTAAAAGTAACCATGTATGTAATAAATAGATCATGATCTAGTCTAGCAAAACGACAATAAATTGTTTTAAACTCAAACAAGACTCCCATAAATTATAATGAACTCAATAATGTTGAATGAATACAAAAAAATGTTTTAACTATCTCAATCATATGTAGATTGTCATAATTAAGATAAACGTTTTTAAATTAAGATTGATTAATTCAGAATGCGGGTGCCAAGTCTCACATTATTTATTAGGTTGTTAATTTCGTTAGAATTTGTTTATTTTTAGATAGCTATAATATGATAATACGAATAACTCTTGCTGTCTAACCTAAATAATAATTTCAGAATAGGTAGTACAGTCAAATGCAAGGTAAGCAGAATATGCGCAACGCGATTCTGTTTCCTATACACTGATTATTATTAATGAGCTGTTTTTCGACTTTTCCGTAGTAATTTTTAACAATTACATGGAAACTATACAGACTACAATCTTCCGGGATTAAAAGTATCTAAGATGTTGACTGGGTGGGGAATATGAGGTACCGCCGTGTAAAATTTCAGTGTACAGTTTCCAAGATTAGCACGTACAAACAGACAAAAAAAACTTGAAAAAATCAGGATAAGTTCTATACCACTTCTTACATCGCCCTGACTCGGTTTTTAGCATTTTTTTCTATGTACAGATTTTCAATTACTACAGTTTTATTATGTAGATTAAAGATTGTAAGAATTGTCTAACAATGCCAAGATGATATGTTGTTTTAAAATACACCGTGAAATTTAACTGGTTGTACAGCCGCAACATAGTTATAGTAATTATGAAACTGAACAATTTTCCTTAAGGAACATTTCAAAATATTTTTTTAAGAACTTTATTTGTCATAAATGTGTTATAGTTCGTAGTATGTATGTATGTCATATTATTATCATGTACTCGTTTTAAAATTATTACAATTTTATTTCTCTTTTTTTTTCCTTTATTTTCGTCGTTAGCGGCTGATTAATCGCTCAATTTTAAGTGTTCTGCGTAAAGTTCTGTATGAACTTTCGTAAGAACGTTTCCCTAAGTATATTCACAACACCTGCACGATCGCTTATTACATCATGAAACTGTACACAAGATACAGGGCGAGGTGAATGACCTGCGCGGGAGCGTGTACAGACATTGGCCCGTTTCATCTCCTTATCTGAAGTTCGGCTCATACTTATACTGCTTACTCTGTTTCATAATCGAGTATGTGGCCTCTACTTATACAGGGTTTTACACACTTAGACAAATTTAGCCAAACATTACTTGTTTTTTACATGAATATTAAATACCAGCTTACCGCCCATGTTAACGGTTTTTCCCGTGGGAATGAGGAATTTTGAGGAAAATGTAGCCTATTTTTTAACATTAAGTTTCTTTAAAATCGGTTCAGTAGTTTCGAGCCCATTCAATGCAAACAAACCAACTTTCCTCTTTATAATATTAGTATAGAAAATGGTTCAGAAATGTAGAGAAAAAAATAGTAGGTATGTCTACTTCACCGTTGCAGAATGCAATAGAAATTTTAAAAATCGTGTTATAGTCTTCGGCTTCTTATTAGTTGATAGTTACGTAGCTTATAATTTTATAACATTCGAGTAAGACCGGTGCTTTTGTAGGAATAATGATCAAAATTAAAACAATTTTCGAGGTATTATTTTTATTTTATTTTTTCCATTACAGAGCTTTCAATGCGGATATACACATACAGTACCAAATACATTGTATTTTTCAGCCGGTTATGTTTTAAATGAAATAAATATATATGTTCAATATTTGAAACGACAACCCTTGCCGCCAATTTCGTTCAGAATTCAATCGTGCTCCTAATGCGTTTTTTTAGTCTTGACACATGTCACAACACAACTCTTGATATAATACTTTCTCTTTCTATTGTATACGTTTACTATGTTTTTGTCCCCTTCCCACCTTTTATTACGTACGGGGTTCAATAAGAAGTGTCAAAAAGAAAAACGCTCAACTTTTCCATCGCGCCAAAACCTGCAAGTCTGAAATTGTGCTCACTACAGAAGAAATTCCGAAACTAAGGCGAAAAACAAGCTATAACTACGGGTTGGGTAAGCGTAGAACTATTTCCCTTTCTTTTCCTTTGTAATTTTTTGTATCTTTCGTTTTCCACACGAAGCCGTGGCCGACACTGAGTGTGACTATAAATTCTTAATCCAGCGACCTGAATCACTACATTGCGGTTCCTCTATTCCTTTAGAGGGAATCCCATCCGAGGAAACTATTTCCAACGAAGATTCCCCAACATTTTTGGTCCCAGCGAGCCAGATTTTCTGGAAAATTCGCTCGGACGCACTCACTGTCGGCTTTGGTTTTTACAATGAAATACATCTCATTTGGCGGTTTTCTTGTTCGATCAACTTAAATTTAGCTTACTGTCAACACTACACAATATTTATTTGTTACAATAGTGTATTTTCCTGGTCCTAAAGCTCCCTTACCCTTCCCATATAAATTTTCTTATAGTTTATCTTAGTTTCACATTCACACACAATTGACACCTTAGGTAAAAGGTTGTAGACATATTCCATTCCTTATTCTGGTCTGTTGCAGTATAAAGACCATATTTTGGTTATAATTTTGCGGGTTTGTCCATTTATTCATATTTGTTGCCATTGCGGTAGGTAACAAGTATTATTCTGAACTCAAGGTGGCTTAGTTCAATCTTGTGGTGCATTTGCGGACTGGACAAACTATTATTCTTGCAGGTACTTACTAATTAACATAATACATAGCCAAGCTAATAGCTATTAATTCATTCAAAATCTGGCAGGATTTTTATTCTTATTGTGTAGTACCTATTATAATATTGCGGTTCATTCAGGTACAACATAATTATCCTTGGGACTTATTATTGTTCTGATTCTGGCGGTTTTCTTATTTTTGTGGTGCGGTTATTCTAATTCTTGCAATATTTATTCCAATATTCTTTTAGTTATTCTAGTAACAACTTGTATTCTTACTATTTCATAAATATAACTAATTCAGTGCGGTTAATGAATACTAGTTATTAATTAATTATTCTAGTTATTATTAATGCAAGTTACTAATTAATTTGAGCTTTTTACAGTAGAGTTCAAATTAAGAAATTTTAATTCTTAGTGAGAAAATTGAATATCAGTGTGGTATTTTCCTGGTATTATTTGGAAGTAATATTCACTAATAAATTTGCTTGTGTTGTTAAGGACAACCTACATTTTCATAGCTGTGCGGGTCAGTAAAAGTAATTCTTGGAAAAATAAAATTTATAATTAATTGTTTTGGTTACATAGAGGGTTGAAGGTGTTACTTTTAATTATTTTTCTATGTTCGGTAGATCATAATTGAAAGTGTTACTTTTAATTATTTTTGTATATCATACAGGGTCATAATATTTAATTTCAATTAATTCGGACAATCTTATTCAAAATGGTAATAAAAAAGATTATCAATAAACTGCGGTATGATGCAGTGGTTTCTAACTTGACTGCGGTTTATAATATCTCCCAGGCAATAAATACTCCTGATGACAAATCATTGTTTAAAGCAAGGTGTGCTGATTTGGAAGATAGTTATGCGGAATTCTATTCTTTATATTTGGAAGTTGCCGGAGAAGAATATGAAAATCAGGAACTTCTTCAAAAATATCAAATTCAATTCAAGGATATTACTGAGGGTTTTTATAAGACTAAAGCGGTTTATGCAGACTTGTTTGCTTCTAAAGGTAACAATGAAAGGTCTGAGGAACCAAAATCTAATTCTGGTTTACACTTACCCAAAATTCAAATTCCCACATTCTCGGGAAAATTAGACGAATTCTCCCATTTTATGGATCTTTTTGAAGCGGTTGTGGGAAATGATAAAAATCTATCTGACTCACAGAAAATGTATTATTTGTTTGGTTGTTTAGCTGGAGAAGCTAAATCATTAGGTCAACATTTGTCCTTGACTGGCCAAAATTATTCAGTCTTATTGGAACTCTTAAAGAGTAGATATGGTAATAAAAGACTTCAAGCGGATAAATTGCTTAGCACAATGCTAGCCTTTACACATGTTAATAAAAGTTTAAATTCACTCAAAGCCTTTTTGAATACATTGCTTGAGACAACCAAGGGATTGAAAAAAATTGAATTTCCTATCAAAGAATGGTCTTATTTGCTTTTACATATTAACTTAAATAAAATTGACACATCAATGAAAAGACAGTTCGAGGATAAGTTTGGCGGCGGTAAAGACTTGCCAACTTTTGATGATTTTTTAACCTTTTTGACAAAGGAAGTCCAGATCCTTGAAACTACTGAGGCTCCTAAGAGCTCAACTTCACATAAAGTTCATGTTTCATATAATGAAAATAAGCAGGTGAACAAAGTTAAATGTGTCAATTGTAACGCTGCACACTATTTGAATCAGTGTGACAAATTTAATAAAATGTCACCTGTGAACAGAAAATCTTTTGTTATTTCTAAACAATTATGCTTCAGATGTTTGCACAGTAATCACAATATTAATGATTGTAGAACTAGGCTTTCTTGCGGAAAATGTAAGTCTGTCAAGCATCATACAATGTTGCATTTCGATGCAGGCCCTCAAAATAATGCGGCTGGTGGGTCTGCTTCTACAAGTGGTTCTGGTTCCACGGCGGGTGGATCAGGATCTACTACGGCGACTGAAAATAATTCAAATGTTCTACACTCAGTAGCATCGACTGTTAATAGGCGGGCTGTACTGTTGTCAACAGCTATTGTTCGAATCCGGGATAAAGGTGGCAACCACCAAAAGGTGCGTGCCTTGATTGATGGTGGCAGTCAAACCACAATCATTACCAAAGAGTGTGCCATGCGGTTAGGCCTCACTCCTAAAAATTCTGCCTCTATTGCGGTAAGAGGTATCGGCGGTAATCCCCTTAGTGGTTATAAGGGTACAGTAGTGCTGCGGATCAGCCCACTGTATGCGGACAACCCAGTCCTAGTAACTTCCGGACTGGTGTTAAATAAAATTTCGGATGATTTACCCAGTTTTCCTGTCCCAGATAATTTGGGTGACTATTATGCGGATCTGCATCTAGCGGATAAACATTTTTATAAATGCGGAAAGATTGATTTGCTCATCGGTGCGGATCTTATGAACGAAATCTTACTCGACGGGATTGTGCGTGTGCCAAACTTGCCATGTGCTATCAATACAATATTTGGATATATTTTACAAGGTCCGATTTCTAACTTTGGTAATCACACAGAAAATTATAATGCATTTTTTGTGAACACTCAAACCGACGACAGTCTTTTTGAAAGATTCTTTGAATTAGAAGATGTGCCTGTAATGGGTAAACACACTGATCCAATCAATGATGAGTGTGAGAATATTTTTCAAAATACTCACGAACGAGCGGACAGCGGACGGTATGTTGTTCGTCTCCCTTTCTTATCTTGCGGACCCGAACTTGGTGACTCTTCTAAGCAAGCTTTAAAACGGTTTTATGCTACGGAACGAAGACTACAGTTGGAAGATAAGTTGCGTCAAAAATATGTCGAGTTCATGAACGAATATAAAGACATGGGTCACATGACTCCATGCGATGGCTATCCTAATAGCCAGCGCTATATTATTCCTCATCACGGTATTTTTAAATCGAACTCTGACAAAATTCGCGTCGTCTTTGATGCAAGTGCTTCCACGGATTCAGGCAACTCATTAAATGATTGTCTTCACGCCGGACCTAATCTTCAGCATGATATAATGCAAATCATTCTGCGCTTTCGACTCTTCAAAGTGGCCTTTACCACTGACATTCGGATGATGTTTCGGATGATTGATGTCCACAAGGATGATCAACGTTTCCAGCTAATTTATTGGCGCGATTCACCAGAACTCCCCCTGGAACTGTTTGAATTAAATACGGTTACGTATGGAATGAAATCCAGTCCCTATTTGGCTGTGCGTACCTTGAGGCATTTGGCAGAGGATGGCTCTGAAGAACATAAGGAAGCTGCGGATGTTCTTCGCTCTTCTGTGTACATGGACGACATCCTTGGAGGAGCATCCAATTTTGAAGCGGCTTGTTTTCTAAAACAAGAAATAATCAACTTGCTCGCAAAAGGCGGGTTTGAATTGCGGAAATGGGTGTCAAATGAAAAGCGGTTATTGGAAGGCATCCCAACGGAACACCAAGAGAAACCCCATGTCTTTGAGTCTGAGGGTCCAGAGTATGTCAAAATCCTAGGCGTCCAATGGGATCCTGTAAGAGATAATTTTACTTATCATACCAACCTTGATAATAATCGAGAATGCACTAAACGGTCGATTCTGTCTGCATTGGCACGTATGTTTGACCCAATGGGCTTCATTTCCCCGATTATATTCAATGGCAAGTGCCTTATGCAACGTCTTTGGCTCTTACAACTCGACTGGGATATGACACCTCCTCCGGATATTATTGCAGAATGGAACTCTATTTCCCAGAGTTTGCCGTCTGTACGGGACATTGAAATTAATCGCTTTGTTCTTGCGGATAATTTAAAGGACTGTTCCTTGCATGGATTTTCGGATGCGTCAGAGAAAGGATTTGGCGCTGCGGTTTATATTCGAACAGTTGATTCTACGGACGTTGTTAATGTTTCGTTATTAATGGCAAAGTCACGTGTAGCACCTACACGGACTAAATTAACTGTTCCCAAATTGGAACTCAGTGGAGCCACTCTGTTGGTGAAGCTTTTTAAATATGTAACAAGGGCTATCAGGGACAGAGTGACTGTTACTGATATATGCGGTTGGGTGGACAGTACCATTGTTTTATCGTGGTTGCGGACTTCTCCCCATTTGCTGCAAACCTTCGAAGCTAATAGAGTTTCACAAATTATAAATAGCGGTTTAAAAATAACATGGCGGTACGTACCTTCGGAGAAGAATCCAGCAGATGTGGCGAGTCGCGGATGCATGGCTGAGGAACTAGTGTCTCATCATTTGTGGTGGGGACCTGAATGGTTGTTGGATAACCAAGAATATTGGCCAACAAATATTATGGATCGGACGGAGGATCTACCCGGATTACGGAAACAAAAGGTGACTCGTGTTCATGCTACTTTGGCTAATCAGCTGCAAATTTTTGAGAGATTTAGTTCACTATCAAAATTGATTGCGGTTACAGCGTATTGCTTACGCTTTATTCACAATACACGAAGTCCTAATGCAAGGAATGTAGGTTCGCTGACAGTTGTGGAGCGGAATGATGCTTTAATGCGTCTCATTAAAAATGTACAAGCAGAGGTCTTTGCAAGGGATTTAACTCGTTTGCGGAATAACGAACAATGCTCAACTGGTATAAACCGGCTGAAGCCGTATGTTGATGGTTCTGGGTTGATTCGTATTGGTGGTCGCCTTGATCAATCCAATTTACCTTTTAATGCAAAGCACCCTGTACTGCTGCCTAAATCACATCAGCTAACGAAACTGCTGATCAATTATTATCATAAATTGCATTGCCATGTAGGAGCCACAGCTCTTCAAGCTATATTACAGCGACAATTTTGGATTTTGTCAGCTCGGCAAATCATTCGTAGTGAGATATACCGCTGCATTTCGTGTTTTCGTACTAAAGCGAAGCCTGAGGATACACCTCTAATGGCAAGTTTACCATCTGATAGAGTGAATGCTACCGGAGTATTTCACTCAGTTCAAACTGATTTCGCAGGACACTTCAATATCAAAAGCTCTCGTTTGCGTAACGCAAAAATTCTTAAGGCATATTTATGCGTATTTGTTTGTTCTTCGTCTAAGGCAGTGCACTTAGAGGTAGTCGGAGATTTGTCTACTGAAGGGTTCCTTGCAGCTCTTTCACGTTTTACTTCACGGCGCGGCTTACCGAGTATTATTCGTTCGGATTGTGGCACAAATTATGTAGGTAGTAGCCGTCACCTAAATGAGGTTCAAAAATTTCTTTCTGATAAAGACAATCAAAGTGGTCTTGGTGATATTGCTGGCAGGCAAGGTATCACCTGGCAGTTTAATCCACCTGCGGCTTCTCATTTTGGCGGCTTATTCGAAGCAGCAGTGAAATCTGCTAAGACACTTTTAAAACGGGTTATTGGGGATCAAACCTTGACTTACGAAGAGCTTGCTACAGTTTTCGCGCGCATTGAAGCGGTTCTGAATTCGCGACCACTGTGTCCTCTGTCACACGATCCTGAAAATTGTGATGTACTAACGCCAGCTCATTTCTTAATTGGCAGGCCCTTATTATCTGTACCAGAATATAATTGGGCAGATATTCCTGACACGCGGTTAAATAGATACCGGCTTGTACATGCAATGTCTCAAAGATTCTGGAAAGTATGGAGTGAACAATACTTGCATACTCTTCAGATGCGCAACAAATGGCTATCGGATACTAATCCACCTGGAGTAGGGGATCTCGTTTTGATTAAAGATGAAAACATTCCACCTTTACAGTGGAAATTGGCTAAGATTGAGAATTTACTGCCTGGGAGAGACGGAGTCGTTCGAGTCGTTAATTTGAAAACTTCCTCCGGTTCATTGACTCGCCCGGTTGTGAAAATTTGTAGGCTTCCTTTATATTAATCTCCTACGAAGGAAGTTTGTTAGTTTTTAAGTTAAGTTAGTTTGATTTAATTCCTTTGTCGCACCATGGGGTTGAACTCAGCCTCTGATTTTAAATTAAGTTTTTTATTATTTCGATAAAGGCTTTGTTTAGCCTTTCTCTGGGGGGGAGGATGTTCAATATTTGAAACGACAACCCTTGCCGCCAATTTCGTTCAGAATTCAATCGTGCTCCTAATGCGTTTTTTTAGTCTTGACACATGTCACAACACAACTCTTGATATAATACTTTCTCTTTCTATTGTATACGTTTACTATGTTTTTTGTCCCCTTCCCACCTTTTATTACGTACGGGGTTCAATAAGAAGTGTCAAAAAGAAAAACGCTCAACTTTTCCATCGCGCCAAAACCTGCAAGTCTGAAATTGTGCTCACTACAGAAGAAATTCCGAAACTAAGGCGAAAAACAAGCTATAACTACGGGTTGGGTAAGCGTAGAACTATTTCCCTTTCTTTTCCTTTGTAATTTTTTGTATCTTTCGTTTTCCACACGAAGCCGTGGCCGACACTGAGTGTGACTATAAATTCTTAATCCAGCGACCTGAATCACTACATTGCGGTTCCTCTATTCCTTTAGAGGGAATCCCATCCGAGGAAACTATTTCCAACGAAGATTCCCCAACAATATATATATATACTTTATAAAACAACATTTTCATCTTGGCGTTGTTAAAATTTTAAAATCTATCAAAAGTTCAAAAGTTCTAAAAGTGTTTATTCGAAGTAAGATTTTACAAATAATCTTTAGACTTCGTAGCGAGTTCACAATTTGGTTGTCTTCTGTCGCTATCTTCTTTAGTAATTATTGTTGGTTAAACATTTATATATTTTTTAATGTTTTGAGGTTGTCCTATATTGTTAATTGTGGTACTGTTTTTCAACTTTTTCTTTCCATTATATGATCTGTATTTATATGATTGGTTTAGATAGCCTTTGTCATCCTATAGGAGACTTAACAAGCAAACAACAAGCTGCTCCAGTATTCACTATCATCTAAATAGTATCCCACCAAAAACATACCTGTTAAAAAGGGGGCGGCCAAGTTCCTATCGGCTAATTGTTCGCCTAAAAAAGGATTGAAATCCAATCCAATGCCAAGTTTAGATGCACTTTAAATTCGATCATAATCATCGTCATCAACAGCCTGATCCACTGGTAAACATTTGCCATTCCCAAGACTCGCAACCACATTCTAAATTTGAACTTGGCAGGTTTTCGTGCGTAATACTTAATTAATTTGTATAATTAAATTTATTATTTCTTCTTTTCGAGTCGACAGCAAACTCAGCAATTTATTATTTATATAATAATTAAATTAATCTATTTATTAAACTAATTTAACCTGCCAAGTTCAAATTTAGAATGTGGTTGCGAGTCTTGGGAATGGCAAATGTTTCCAGTGGATCAGGCTGTTGATGACGATGATTATGATCGAATTTAAAGTGCATATAAACTTGGCATTGGATTGGATTTCAATCCTTTTTTAGGCGAACAATTAGCCGATAGGAACTTGGCCGCCCCCTTTTTAACAGGTATGTTTTTGGTGGGATTTGAATACTTTTTTTGAAGAAATCGTACCTTTTTTTTCTTTTTGTGCCACGCCTTCGTCCATTGTTAACCACAGAATAAATATATTTAATCATCCGGACACTCCATGCAGCAAATTTATTTTGACAACCTAGTTACTTCTTTTAGAAAAACCAAAGAGTTTTGAAGAGCCGAAGCTGGCTCTTCCAACCTCTTTGAGAAAAACAACTGCAAGTCAGGGTTATCACGAGATTAAATTTAAAAAAAAAAACTTCTATAATACTGCGTAGCGTACATAGATTTTTGTCATAAAATCTTCTTATTAAACCTTTCTAAATAATGACAAACGTCGCTACACTTGACGTAAGTGACATGACGTAAAATTTAGTGACAGCGTTGTAGCGATCGCGAATTTGTTTGCATGAAACAACTTTGGAGTAGCGGGCAATATTATTTTAAATCTCAAATTATTATTTTTAAGTTTTAGTCGTATCTTTAAGTCAATTAAATAGTTGATAGTTAAATTAAATGACATTCAGTACATCGGTCAAATTTATATTATAATATAAATAAAATAGGTACAGTAGGCAGCACATGCGGCTGGATATTCGCTCCACGATTTTCGCTCCTACTACTACAGGATAAAGACGCTCCCAAGGTCATTATGTCCAGCCGCATGTGCTGGCTACGGTACACGATGCATTTTAAAATTTGTCAACAATTTAGATAATATACATATCGTACTTAGCCAATCTTTATTCCTAATGTTTACAGTATTCAGAGCTCGATTGGTCGTTTTTTTTTATACAAGCGCACATTATTAATCTTTCTACAACAACGGTCTCTTTCGATAAATTAAGAATAATAAAAATTGCACGATGTGACAAGGTTATCACGTCTTATAACAAGCGCTACAGTGTATTAAGGCTGCCACACACCGGATACGTCTGCATCACGACTAGGGTTTGCAATTCGAATATTCGAATATTCATTTTATTCGAATATCCGCCCCAATTTCAAATTCGAATAATTCATTTCATTTATCCGAATATTCGAATAGTATTTAAAGTATATAGGCACTAATGCTTTTTTTAATAATTTAATAACAACATCCCTGTCGTGACTCTCGCACGTTGTCCCGTTATTGTGGGTTGCCGCTGATGATAAAACTGACAGATCATGGCTCATTTTGCGAAAGAAAAGGCATCTATTTGCTAATATTTTCGCAGATTGGCTGCTTTAAGCAAGATACCACATAATATATATTCTTTTTTGCGACTCTGTCACGCCAGAGGTTTGCATCAAGCAGAGAAATGTAGGTACTCAAAGTCCTTTGTTTGTGCCCTAGGCGTGAACAACGCCAACAGTCCTCCCTGATGGGGCAGGTACCTATAGAGAAACTGCGCACCCTAGTTGTATTTAGTATTGACACGCTTGCACCGCCTCTTTCTGTCATCTGGAGTGGTTTCTGAGTCATAGAAGCCTGCTAATGCCTCCATAATTTCTGAACTTATGAAATGAGTAGGTGCCGAATCAGAAGCTCCTAGCATACCATCTTCACCTTCTAAACAGTTTTCTTAGTGACCAGCAGTAAGGTTTTCGCAAAGGTCGTTTACTGGAAATTTCCACCTATGGAGCGCTGCCACCGAGAGACACAGCAAAGCCATTGCTATGCTTATGGACATCTGCTGCAAAAAAGCATGGCTTTCTTTTTAAGGTTCGGTGGCGCTTCACACCGGAACAGTTGCTCCATTGGTACCAAGCAGTAGTTCGATTTGTATGGAGTACTGCTGTCATCCTTGGGATTGTTCTGTCAAGTATCAGCTAAATGCATTAGACTCTGTGGATTGTACAGCCAAGATCGAGATGATCTCTAGCTCATTGGCGACGATCAGCAAGTAAAATCCAAGCTTCAAAGCTTAGAGGATCGACGCATAGTTGCCAGCCTTTTGGTGTTTTACAAGGTGTATGTTCCTAGGCCTTCTATAGTTTTACCTCCCATTTGGTTACCGGAGTACTACACCGCGCCATCCAGAAAAAATATCTATGATTACGATTTGAGTGGTGAGGGAAAGGGCTCTAAATACCCAAAGACCACTATGACCCAAGGTGGATCTATTGTAGTCAGCCCTCGTAGGCTATATAGCCTCTTCCAAACCTACAGCTTTGAAGAAGCTGACGGTTTTGGTGGGATTTAGGTTTCGGGCTTCTTGGGGGGCAAGCTTGTGCACACCCAGCACTCGACTCCTTTTGTTCACAGAGGACGTGAATAGGAGTTTCCTCTTCGTCTGCACAGAATCTACAGTAAGGGTTTTCTGATAAACCCATTCTGTTCATGTGCTTGTTGAGTTTACAATGCCCAGTAAGGGCCATAATGAGTAGACGAATGCTCAACCGGTACAGTTTTAGTATCTCGGTTCTTGGGAGGAATACACACTTGTTTAAATTCGCCTAAATTTGCACAAAACGCATTAATAAATATTAAAACTAATTAAAATACTTGTTTTTACATGAAAATAATTATACTAAAATCAAACAAAATCCCAGTCTAGTTACTCTTGTTTGTCTTGAATTAATATTGCATTTTTTTGATATTTTCAGTAAATGTTTAAAAAAATATTCGAATATCCGGATATTCGAATATTTAGCACTAGAAATATTCATTTTATTCGAATAGTGAAATCGAACGAATATTGCAAACCCTAATCACGACGCATTGCGTCTGCAGCACCGCTCACAGAAGGCCGTTCACACAGTATCGCAGACGAATGCAGCAGCGCGGTGTCAGTGTCAATAGGAAATCCCGTGTAATTCAACCTTATAACAACCTTTACGTCCGATTCGCGCGTGCGACGTTCCCGTTCCGCTGCCGCGCGCGCCAATTCGGTCACAAAATATCACAAAATATAAAGGAAAATGAAATAAAATGCACGATATTTTTTACGCAACTGACATTTATTGATTTGTAACCATGGTAACCCATGTCAGTTTGTGTTGTGTTCGTGCCGTGCGTCTGATGCACGCAGACGTGCTGCATTGCGTCTGCGACCATTTCAGTGTGAACGTCGTATTTCAGGTTAATACATTACAGATCGTGTCGCACGCAGATGCAACGCAATGCGTATCCGGTGTGTGGCAGCCTTTATTATGAATACATGACAATATATTTTATACCCCCCCTGCCCTCTCCCCCCTCTCCTCATCGTATTCTCATTGTACCACTTGTTTAGAAATATTTTTATTATAAATTCGATATTCAATTAAGCCAACTTTCTTAAATTTCATAATTTTTTGTTAATCTACATATAACACACGACCTGTGTGCCAAATTTCATAAGGCTAGGACAATTGGAAGTGACCTAAACATTTTGATTACCGGTCAGTGAGTGAGTCAGTCAGTGCCAAAATTAGCTATTTTCACAGGGTTATATTTCAGAAATTACTGAAGCTATATCTATGAAATTTGGCATACTGCTTTAGTACTAGTATATAATTACGTAGGTACAATTTTGTCTCTGTACTTGCAATAGGCACTGAGCTACAGGGGGGTCAAAAGTGGGTCGAAACGGTTCGTGTAAATAGTGCACGGCATGCGTGCGGCTTGTTGCTGGAACTTGGCCTGCGCACTCCCGTGCGCTTAGATATAAACTCTCCTTTAGGGAAAAGTGCGTGTCTTTATGTATGTATGTATGTATGTGTGTATGTATGGACGATGTTTAATAGTAGGCTAGGAGCGGACTCGGTGCATTATTAGAATAGATAAAAGGGCTTCTTATGTTATCTCACAAGAGCATCTGTTATACCCTTCCTGTTGAATGAAAAATCCTTCTTGTCTTTTTTTAATTGATTTACACTTGTGTCGAAAAAGTACGACCAATCAAGCTTTACCGGACTTCGGTGTTTTTATTTTTAGAATAAACTGAGTACAAATAAATAAACGATACATTATATAGGTACTGTAACACGGGCGATCCCGTGCTACAAAATAATAACTCCGGAAAAACGATTTTAACACTATTTATTGCAGAATCATAAACACTTCACATTCAATCTAGCTAAACAACTGGAAATACTTTATTATACGAGAAAAACCGATTCCTGGTGCGTTTTTCCACCGCACCCAGGAACAAACGCGATAGCACTGACTGAATCTATCAAAATCAGTTTAATTTTAAATAATTCAAATTTAGAACAACGCGGCCAGTACCAAAGGCAAAAGAGATGGCATGACCGATGCCACATCATCCCTCTCCCTCTTCAAAAAAAATTATTTTGGTCAGTAACAACCAAAATATTTTTTTAAACATCCCCATCAAAAAATACAAAGTTCAAACTAACAACCTACCTAAGGGGGACAAGTATCAAAACAGAGAATTAAATAAAAAAGAATAGATATGAACTCAGAACTTCTAAAGTTTAACAATTAGGAATAATATCCTATTTGCTTTTGCAAGGGAAAAACCCCCGTTGAAAAAACCGCTTACAACAAAGCCCACATCCATTAAACCTAACACGCGAATAGCTAAAACTACCTAAATACAAACCTAATCCCTCATAACGAAATTAAATTCAGTAACTTCATCAATAGCTTCAATAAATTATTTTAAAGTTAAATTGTTAATTAAAAATTCAACTAAAATTTTTAACACCCTGTATTAAAATATTTCAATCAACCTGTATATGACAGTAATTGAACAATTATTTAAAAGAAAACTTTAATTGAAATAGGTGTTCAAAATTAGAAGCAGTAATTAAGAAAAATGAAGATCTGAAATTTACAGAAAATATAAAAGAATTTACACAAAGTTGGACAAACTCAAAAATATTAAAGTTAGTTAATGGAACGTAACCCAGCAAAGAACTAATATTTATGAAAAACAAAATATGAATTCAACGTTGAAAATGAAGCCCATAAGGTACTTCCATACATATAGCCACCTATGTGCCATGCATGTTTCCAAAAAAGAAGAACATATTCTATATCACACAAATACCTATCTCTTCTTCTGCATACATAATGCCCACTAACTAAAATAAATCACCTCACTGCCTACCTTTCACAGGAAACCTTTTTTTAAAATACTAGCTATGTTTTTTAAGTGACAGAGTATGAACTATGTTTTAGAATTATTTAAGTTTTAAAGCGAAAAATGATTATATTTTTTAAACAATGTTTTAGTATCTTCTACAGCCATCACGTTTTTCAAAATCAGGCTGCAGCTACCATCTGAGAAGAGGTTTTTTTTTTAAAAGAAAATGACTAATTAATATATTTTTTTAAATTATCCTCATAGTACATGAAAGGAAAAACAACATTATAACATACACAAAGATAAAATATGCAACAATATTACCTAAAAAGATTTCAACATAATAAAACAAACACTAAAAAAAAAAAAAAAAAAAACTACATTTACATTTACATTTTTGAAAAATAAATATATTGGGGATTATATTATTTAATTGAACTTGATAAAGCCGCCGGCACACCCTCCTTGGCTACCACATACACAGCGCGCTGCTGCTACTGCTGCTGCGCTGCTGTCGTACAACTTGACTTCACCGATTCGGCATTGACCGCAAACTAAAATCGCCATATTGAGGTGTTCGTCAATCACCTGTACCCGACTACTGACGACTGTCTAACCTGAGGGGCACTCGCTGGGCGCACCCCTCCTGAACTGTTCCTGAACGCCTGGTTGAATAGGCACAGAACGACCTCAGCGTCGAACACGCTGCTTACTGAGCTGCTGCTGACGAGCTGATGTCAAGCGTCGTGGTTCTTGAACCTTTTCCTCTTTCTTCCACTTCTGAGTCACACCACTTCAGCCAAACCTCCTACTTTTTTGTACTTCTTCAGAACAAACTTGTTCGCGCCCTATGGCCACATATTAATTTTGAGGAAAAGCGAATTTTCCCCAAAAAAACTAAATTTTTAAAATTTTTTCATTACGCGACAGGAAGAATCGCGATAGAACTGACTGAATCTATCAAAATCAGTTTAATTTTAAATAATTCAAATTTAGAACAACGCGGCCAGTACCAAAGGCAAAAGAGATGGCATGACCGATGCCACAGTACATTATTTGTATAACAGAAGTACAAAAATCGAATCGAATCAGAGTGGCAGTGGTTTTTAAGTAAAAATGCGAAAATTTACAGTAATATTATTTTATTTTCTACTTCATGAAGCATATTATTGTGATAAAGTGGAAACATACACGGACTTTACAATATCATAAGTATAATCATACATAGCGACCCGCCCCGGCTCCGCACAGGAAAATGGTTATTGTGGGTTATCCTTAAGAATATTATGCGTGTATTATACATAATAAACCTTCCTCTTGAATCACTTTATCTATTAAAAAAACGCATCAAAATCCGTTGCGTAGTTTTAAAGATTTAAGCATACATAGGGATATAGGGACAGAGAAAGCGACTTTGTTTTATACTATGTAGTGAAGAGTAATAATCATAATATCCATGACTATAATAACTTCTTTAATTTCTTCGAGTGCAAGCAAAAAGGCTCACAAAATCAAGGACAGGAGCAAGCACTAGCGAATATTTTAGCTTGCTCAAATAAAACCGAGAAGAAATTTAAAATCAAAGATCCCTTACTTTTGAGAGCGATCCCATTTCCAGTGAAACTCAGAGCTCTTAGTCAAGCTTGGATTCTTCAAAAAAGATACCAACAAGAAACTGTTCTCTGTACCTTATTTTCACAAGAAATAATTGATTGACCCTCGATTCGTAGTCGACTCTACCTACTAATTTCATTCGATTCCCATTTCTAAAATTCAATCAAACAAAATTCGAATGTAAATTAAAACTTAGTGAGTATAAATTAATTGTTGGAAACAGTTATCGAGATCTGAAATCATTTTCGACATCCAGCAAAGTAAGTAAGTATACAATGCGGACGAAACAATCGTAAAATTAATTTAGTTTAGCCGTGACATCAAATTCTGAGAATCGGCAGAGAACGGAATAGGTAGAGCAACTTTTACCCCTTTTCCTCGTGGTACGTTGTTCTTTATGCAAAACCATTTTCAAACGCACCGATGATCCTATCACCTATTTATTATTTGAAGCTTACATTTATTTTCAACTAGTACCTACCATAAGCACAAAAAAACGAAGTTGATGACACTGGCACTTTACGTACGAAGTAGTGTGAACCTATTAAAAATGTTTATGTTTACTTTTATAATTACATAATATACTCCTAAACTAAAAAAGGGATATTTTTCGTTCTGGCGTAATATGATTTAAGAACACTTACATTTCCGATCTCTATGAGTTGTGCAATTTAACAGCATACAGTTTCGCATAAAAACTTTAGCTGCCGCACTTTGGGTCCAGTGATGTCACCATGAACAATAACACTTATCTGCTATTCACATTTATTTAAGTCTCTAAATTACTTGTTACCAATGAATGAGTCTGATTAGACAATTCGACTCATAGTACGCACTAGCGTAATACCTACTAACTATTAGATACTCTTGTCATAGTATAAGTGTTACTGTTAAGTACTAACTATTATACTCCCGTAATAATAATCTGTTCATATTCCCTTGATTAGTCGGTTGTCTGGACGATATTGCTACCGTAGCAACAAAACCGCCTGTTGAATTATTTATCGTTGATTTAATGTAAGTATTTATCGACTTGGCGGGGGCACTACCGTGCCCCCAGATATTTTTCTGTAATATTTTCCTGGGTGTCAATAGATTAGGATTTCAGCCAAATGATGTCCACTGCTGGACAAACAATGGCTATATATAATATTTGTGTAGTATTGTATTAGTAATGTTATATAGGCTCAGATAATAAACTGTATAGCTTGCGTTGCGATAGATAGTTGGACGCTTTTTTCGGAAGATGAGTAAACTTTCAAGAAATCTTGGCAGAAAATATACTACAAGTATTTTATATTATAATATTAATCATGATACTAATACCACAGCATCAATACAATTACATCACTCCTGTTTATTTACTCAAACAGTCACACTTATTGAAAACAATAAACAGACGATAAATTTATTTAAATAACATCACTAAGTGGTTATAATAACTTTTATAAAGCCTATGATTCATTGAGCACTACTATTCATGATGTCACAAACAGTATAGTGGGTAACTTATTATCTAGTAGTATTTCTCACGCTATTCTAAAAACAGGTATAAATGAGAACTTTCTCAAATAAAAACTGTACAACACGCGATTGCGTGAAAAAAGTTTAGGATAATTATTTATTTGGCATTGCTTTATTATTGTATTTCTAATCGTAGTTCTAACGACTTTTATACTTTTTCTCTTATATCAGATAGATTTACCAAAGAAAATAAAGAAATATATGACATAATATATAGGCTGGAAAAATAGGGAACGAAACGGGTGTTGAAATTCTAAAACCACTCGAAACGTAACAATCGAAATATTGTTTCGCCTATGCACTGCACTTGACCACCCGTCCGCCAATGCTGATGTCATACATTTCGAAATTAGAATTCGTAACACTGCTCGCCGATATTGTCACGAACGAAGCTAGCGCTATTTGCAGAATTTATGACACAGTGTGCATGTGACTTGAAATAGGGATTGCGTAGTATTAGCATAGAAACCTAGACATCACTAAACCATAACTAAAATTCACGTAAGCCGCATTACTTTTCGGTTACAGCCGAAAGACATTTATTTGATCGACATTATGTGGAGTTTCTTTTGGTCGTCCTTCTACACCAAGGCCGGCTAAACCCAGGCATTTGAATTTGCCTGCTTGCTTGAGTAATCATAAAATTACAAAAAAGTGTATTAAGATCGTTACAAAATCCTTTTCATTTGAAATGCCTAGTTTTGCCTTTAAACGTGGCCCGCCGTAGCCACAGTTTATGAATTTTGCTTGCCGGCCTTGTTCACTGACGAAAACCATCTTTGAACGACCAACTAGGGCTGCTTTTCCACCAGAGCTGTGCGAGGTAGCTAAGCGGTGTGCGAGGGAAAAATCCACCAACAGAATCACTTCATTTTCCTGGCCTAGTGATTCTAGGGTTACGGGGAGCCGAAGATAGGGGCAGCGTAGCACCGATCATTATGGAAATATTTGAAGAAAGAGATCTCTGTCCAGCAGTGGACAAAAACGATGATGAGTTAATTTAAACTGGACGCATTATTTAAATCTTCAGTTTTCCACAAAATTTGGTAACAATAATACTACGAGTATGGCAGTTATGCATTTTGTAATAAAAATAAATAAATAAGTAGGTAACTAGAGGAGTTTACATTATAAAATTAATGAGATGCATACTCTTTGAATGTCCGTTTCGCCTTTTGTCGAGTACCTATTTCAAACTTGAACAACTTATTTCCTTGTTACGAAACATTCAGAGAGAATTCTTAAGATTTTTACGTTGTTTTCGTTTTATTTGAAGTATTGTTTTTATTTTGTGAAAACATTTTTTTAGGTGATTGAGTAGGTTCTTGTAACTATTTTAAGTCAAGTTTTATCAAATTTCAAAAAGAACCTTACGAGAAATTTTATTTGTAACTATTTTGCATGGAAAATAATATTGAAAACTAGCTATCCGCCCGCGTTATTTTTAGATTTTTCCCGTGGGAATGACATAATTTCCCACGGTATAAAATAACCTATGTCCCTCTCCGGCCCACTGTCTATCTCAGAGCAAATCACGTAAATCGGTTGTTTAGCTTCAGTGCGAATGAATGACGAACACTTTTGCATTTATAATAAGTAGCATGGATATTTAAGTGAAAGACTACTTTTGCTGCTACAATTTGTACAGAATCTAACACATTCTGCTTAACACTCTTATTACGATAATCACCCGTACCGCTACGGAATACGGGCGCTCTCAAGTTAAATATGTCCAGCTGCATATTATGTCCTGGTTACTATACTTAACATATTTTAAAATAGATGAACTAATTCGCCCATACCATAAAATCCGTCAGAAATAAAATGTGTTATTGCCAAGAACTTTAATCTCTTCATGCCATTTTATAGACTGAACTGACACGATCCAGTCATTAAGATAAAAGACAATGATCTATGTTCTGTTATAGCAATTATATTTTAAAATACATTAGAAAATCTGCCGACACACAGAACCAAAGCTAAGATTTATTTATTTTTCACCTAATTATACTAGTACCTTACCCCGCCTTTCTTGTATCGCGCAGTTGGGTAAAAAGTTTAAGTGATTATATAAACAATAGCAAAACTACGAATATGTGCTAGTGATTGTCTGTGTATGCGTCTTAACCACAGAGATGTAGTTAAGGCGCATTCCTATTGTGATAACTCTGTATTGAATTGACCCTACACTTAAAAGTTCACCCTGAGTAGTATAAAATTATTTATTAGTTGAAGTCACAAGTCAAAATTATTTTTATCAATCATATTATAGTACGATCGATCATTTATAGTACAGATTATTTTATAAAGACTTTATTTTTTAAAGACAGGCAAACTTACCAAATAGGTATTAATTTTACAATTGGTGTGGAACGGGATGGTCGTCGTCGTTAAGTAGTCGCGAAATAGTTGTAGTTAGCCCTGGCACGGGCCTTGGTCTATTTGGGCTGCTACTGTCAATACATCACGTGAGTGTCAGTTCTTCATTGTTTTCTGGACCTGTTACTGCTACTACCCAATGATTTGTCTCTAAATAGCTGATATATATATTATGTTGATGTTTCAGTGTCATATTACTATTGTACAAATAAAAATAAATAAAATAAATAAAAATAAATAGTGACAATTTTTGAAAATTTGAAAAGAATTTGAAACAATTGCTGAAAATGTAAATCTTCTACCATGTTTACTAAATATCGCAGGCGCATACCAGCTACCAGTCATACATCTATGGCTACCAGTCATTGATCTTGCGCCCCAGTTTATCGACACCTGTGCGACGCAAACAAAGCAATGTATTTCCAATCGGGAAGTATAAAATCTACTTCAGTCTGCGCTTTAGTAAATTCCAACGCTAAGCTTGCTTTACCACAACAGCCTATAACAGTCTGCTGAACTAAGATTAGACCTTTGAAAGGGAGGTATTGGATAATCTCTACACTTTGCAGGTAGGTTGCGAATTGCAATTGTTGTTAGTTATACCGCAGGTTATACAGGGGAAAGCTTTTACGTTGTTTCGTACATCACCCACAACATGAGGATATTTCCTGTTAATGCTAAGCCGGAAACTATAGAACACTATTTTTAAATGCGAATATTAACATTTTATCAACACCAAGCGCCCGCACTGGGCCAGCGTGGTCGACTAAGGCCTATTTACCCTGGTATCAGGGTAGGCTCGAGCCCCTCGGTGGGGACATAATATATGAGCTGTTAACGATCAATACCAAGCAGCAAACACACGACGGTACATGCTAAAAAATGCTCCTTTCCTTTCGTATAACAATTATAATATACAAGTGATTATCCTAAGAGTTTCTTACGATTTGTAAGAATATAATCCACAAGTGACCGTACTTCAAATGAGGGGCGGAGGATTTCCGTGCTTAGCGTTTCGCCGTTAAATTCACCAGAAAAATATACAAAATGGCCCCCGGGGCCCAACCCAGCAAACGGAAGGAAACGACATTTTAATTCAGAAAATTTCTTCTTCTTAAATATGAGTATTAAAGCCATTTCTATGCTTAATGCAATTTATTTTCGAAATTAAGAGCTTTTGTGTACAAAATGTTGTATTTTAAATTTGGTATGGGATGGTGGTGATAATGAAATGGATGGAATTGTAGCTACTAGCTATACTGATACGCAGGTGTATATTTTTATTCAGGTATAAATATATAAATAAACTAGCTGTTCACCCCGCGGCTCCGCCTGCTCTCAAGGGTATGAAAAATAGATAGTAGCCGATTCTCAGACCTACTCAATACGCTCACAAAATTTCATGAGAATCGGTCTAGCCGTTTCGGAGGAGTATGGGAACGAAAACTGTGACACGAAAATTTTATATATAAGAGATAGATACCTATGTAGCAACATCTTACATACTACATTGAAATGAATGGATGCCAGACGGCTGACATACATGCATTTAGAACATAGAACATCACACAAGGCGAACACAAATGCTCATCAAACGAATATTTGACCTATGCTGGATTCGATCCCGTGATCCTGTGCTTCGAAAGCGGGCGTTCTAACATCTAGCTAGACGAAAGCGTCAAATATCAATAATAATCCGACTTATGAAGAAAAAAACCTTTTAATATCCAAAAGTACCATAGACTATCTAAATAAATTCTTCTTATGTACACACACATGAACTGAAAAAGCAATACCAAGCCATATAAGAAAAAAACAGATCAACACATGATATTGGGTTTAGTACATAACACCGAAATTTAAATTGTCGAACGCGAATAGGTCGACAACGATTTATCAAGTGCTCAAAAGAAATTAGTTCCCAAAATAGCATCCTCAAAACTTTCAAATTCAACTCCAAAAGACGACATCAAGTCTCGTCCCAATAGTCTAGACAGAATATGTCATTCTCAATGACGTCATCACCCATTGAGTATTCGGAACGCACTTTCGTGACCAAATTCGTCTTCCAATGGAGACGGCGCGGCATAAAAACCATTTCCAAAGAATCAATTTGCAACACAAACAAGTGAATCGGCTTTTATTAAGCGGCTTTCTGAAGACGGGTCAGTAGGTTAACAACAGACTATGCTTATTAAAGTTATTAAATAATAGCTTTCCCGGGGCATGGCGTTATTATCCTTTTCCTGTGGTTATAAATTCTTAAAATTAGGTGTCGAAGTTTTATGGGTATGTTTTATTCTAAATAACAATGCTTGGTTATATTGTGGGTTTCGAGGTAAATAACAATAATAATCAAATATTCTACCATGCAGCAAATAATTAAAATTCTATAAAAAATACCACATGCCGCACTTACTGGAAAAGCTTGAGCTGCTACTTACTACCTACCTCATCAGTATTATAAATTAATTATGTATTGAATATTACATAGATAAAAACATTTATTTGTTGCTTACTTTTTACATCCTGAATTGCAGTTGGATTCTTTATAGAACTTTTTTTATTGTAAGAAAGACTTAATAACGTAGAAAATAAAATTACTTTTCTCATTTATTTTATGTTGGTAGGATGTTCGAATGCCTAATTTAAGTTATACGGAATTTTGTATAGAGGTTCCTTTTGTATAGGATAGAAATTATATTCGTTATAAATAACGCATTTCTATTAAAATCCGTGAAATTACTATATTGATAAAAAAAAGTTAGAAATATACGTTGATTTTCACTTTCACATCAAAAATTAAAGAATTATTTTTTTATATTACTATCACTTCGACTACGTATTCCAAGAATATTTTAATTGCGTGTTTCCTTTTTACTGTCAATGGGAGTCTTTATATGAAATGGATAACGGGGTCATGACCTCTGTAGATATAGTACGAGTATAGCAGAATTGTTTGAAGTGGCCAAGTGCATTCAGTTATAGAACAATGGTAATTAAATGCACAATTTTAGATAAGGTCCTCATATTTATTTTTATCGAGGGATCAAACTGGCAGAGCTTATCTCAGCTACGATACAACAAAAATAATATAACTTTGTGTATGTCTGTATAATATGTTTTCTTGTTATGCCTGTGGGTATGTGTGTCTCAATTCTGACGACCATATTGAAACTGTAGTCAAAAATTCTGTCTTATGTAGTACTGGCTACTGCCAGCACATGCGGCTGGACATGTTGACCTTGAGAGCGCCCGTATTCCGTAGCGGTAGGGGTGAATTTCGTTACGTATATCCAACCGCATGTGCTGGCTTCTGTACATTGCTTTTTTTAACAGATACCGTTTGTTAGCGTATTTATATTTTAAGTTCCGTTGGGTTTGTATTGAGAAGAGACTTGGTCGCACAATTTGGGTCCAGACAGCCAAGGAGATAATGTTAGAGTCCCTGCCCGAGCTTAATAAATAAATAAATAGATATGCGGGGACATCTCACACACGGCCATCTGACCCCAAACAAGGCAGAGCCTGTACTATGGGTGCCAGACGGCTGATATACATACATATATAAATATACAACATCCAGACACAAAGCAAACACAAGTGCACATCACACAAATGTTTGCTCTGGGCGGGATTCGAACCCGTGACCCTGTGCTACGAAGACAGACATACTACCGCAACTAAGCTACGAGGCCCTCAATAATTTTCATGTTCGTTAAAAATAGCTCGTATAATATGTGCTCTGCCCAGTAACACTTAGTACACAAATAGAAATGAACAGATTAAAACAAAATAACAACAAAAACAAAGAAATAAACAAGTAGATAAAATATTATTATTTATAAAACTAAGTTAAATCCATTAGGTTTGTTTTGTTCAGCTTAAAACATTCAAACACATTGTTTCAGCTCTAAAAGCAATACCGCTTTTTTCTATTTCTTTTGAAAGAAAAAAAATTATAGAAGGACTTAAATTTGGGTTACAGAGTCCAGACTAATAAAGTCGAAAGCCGTCCTAAACCAATTACAAACGTCCTTACATCCACTATAAGTGGCTATTTATAGCAGCAGTAGGTAATTAGGTCATGTCATGTGTCCTTTTAGGGCTAATTCTATCAATACTAAAAACGTACTTCAGAAAGAAGCTTAATTTTGGCTAGGACTTGAAATTGAAATCCAAGCGATAGTCCGGATAAAATGCGAGACAAGAGCCGGCCTTGGTTTGAGCAAAGCTTAATAACTTCATCAGTTTTGACGTCGAAAAGCGGTTTGTAAAATCTTACTTCGAATAAAACTTTTTGACTTTGACTTTGAATACGATAGCCTTTCTAAATAATCCATCTACGTAGTCGACGAAATTAGTTTCCGTTGTTTTGTGATTTTTATTAAAATTACTTACATGAATAGAAATAAAAATGTATGTATGTATTTTTATTTATTTAACACCAGCTATCCGCCAGCGGCTACGCCCGCGTTGTTTTTTTACTTTTCCCTGCAGTTTTCCGTAGGAATGAGATATTTTCCCGCGGTCAAAACTATGTCTATGTAATGTAAAATGTATACCTTTTCTGTTTTTAGTGGCACTAAAGAATGTTTATATCGCATTATATAAAAGAGTCACTGTGATCGAGCGAAGCGTTCTTAAATCATCATGACGATGCTTGCGCAACATTTGTGAGCGTAAACTAGTTATTAAAAGTGTCAAGTCAAACGGATTGAAGAATTTTTGACTGAAGACTTAAGTGATAATAAATTCATAGTTCAAATGTATAGGATCGCTCGTTCCGTACTCTCACTAAGCACAAATGGTTCACACTACTTATACCTCGGCCAATGCGAACTGCGGCGCGATGAAAACAACAAAACGTAGTCAAGTCAAGGGTATAAATCATGCCAGAGCTACTTGTGGCGACGCGAATTGCGAAGCGAACGGCGGCGGCGCGAAGAACATCCAGCAAATTGCGACAGTGATGAAAGGAACGCGCCCCGGCGGCAGCGGCGGCGATGGGCGTTTTCGGCATCGCGCGTGCTGTGTGGCATAGCACCGCATCGCCCGTCGCTTCGCGATTCGCACCGCGCCTCTCCATAAGTTTTGCCCAGACTCTAGGAAATCCCATGCACAATGCCAGCAACCTAATGCGCAACATTTGGCTTTAAGCGTTATTAGAATAGTGTCCCGTAAGCTTTATTGTCCACTAAATTGCAAAGAGTTATGGCACAGTAGTTACCAGACAATGGTGTCGATTCGATGTTGGCCAATGCACTAATCTTAACTAAAATTTAACTAAAATTTAGTTAAGATGTGTCAGATGACATATTTAGCTATTCGGAACGCACGACTTAACTTAATTTTGTATGGAATCTGACAGGACTAAAAATAAGTTGAACTAACGCCATTTAGCTATTCGGGAACGACCATTTATCTGTCATTTTTAGTTCGTTATCTGTCATTTTTAGGTGTTTGTAACTTAAAATGGTCTTAATTTAGTTCAGTTGTTTTAGGTGTAGACTTATTATATTTTGAAGTTTTGAGGTTAACAAACTAGGAAATCGGGTAAAAATTAAATAGTGATGAGTGGCTTCAACCAATATTCTTTCGTTAATCCTAGATATTTACTGAATCGCTCATCCTCAGTCGTCTTTCAGCTAAAAACTCCATCAATTGTACAAGCAAGAGCATGCTAAGCAGATTACTTTGTATTTTGCACCTTTCTTATGTCCATCGAATAAGGAACAGAATCGCAATCGCGTTGGCCCAGCTTAACCTTCACTTAACAGTACGTACAGAAGCCAGCACATGCAGTTGGACACTTGCACTACGAAATTCACCCCTACCGCTACGGAATACGGGCGCTCTCAAGGTCAAAATGTCCAGTCGCATGTGCTGCTTACTGTACAACAAATCGACCATAAGTTCTCTTTTGCAATTTTGTTTTTGTTTTACGCAGAAAAAATATAAATTTCTAAATTCCGAAACTAAAACGGAACGTAACACATACTAAGTTGCGTTTCGTTGCGTTGCGCGTGCGTTCGATTCACTAACGTTCACTTTATTGCGGATTAAGGTTGCATGACTTTATACCTTTGCCTTTCTGTTGAAAAAAATATATAGCAGGAGCGTGCACAGAGCGAGATAATGTGTATCCGAACGTTAATCGTGTCAAGATTTGTTAAGTCCTGTCAAAAATGAACTAAAATTAGTTAAGATAAGGCGGGTGCAATACCGAATTAGCCCCAATGTGTACTTTTTTATGGCCAATACCGGCCAATCACTCACGTTAGAATGACTGTTTTATAGGAGAACAGAAACTCTAGGCAATCTAAAATTAATATTATTCGCGTAAAGAAAATTGCTTCAGAATTTTTCTTTAAATAAGCTCTATGCTGCTCTCGCACGCACACATTGATATGACATTTACAAGTCAGTTCAAGCAGTATGAAGCAGTAATAAGTCAGTTTCAACCTCATCCCTAGATCCGGCAAGCTTGCGTCATAATTTTCAAGATTGGCGGGAGTGGGTATTACTGTAAACCTTCTAATCTAATATTCTGTGCAAAAGTCTCCGTCCTAACATTGCACCACCTATCTCACTCCCGTCAATAGTAGAACCAACACTAATGTTGTACTCTGTGCTCTTCTGCCAAAAATATGATTTCGTACAATACAACAGACAACCTTCAATACATCGCAGTTGGTGGTCGCTCATTCATTATGAATGACAAGTGGGCAGTCATGGCAGATGTGATTCGCTTGCGAGCAGATAACTATGGCGCTATTCCCTAACCCAAAATTCATAAATCACAACTACAATTCGATATACATTGCGTACTTGGTATGTTACACCAACAGAGATACATATTTGAGACTATGCAATGGACGGCAAAATGCACTTGTAAATTTTAAAACTCAGCTTGTTGAATCGGGCCCTCGTCGGAAATTGACTGTTAGGATAGTAGTTTCGCGTGATTGAGTCGTTATACGTATTCTGTTTTGTAGATATAGGGTGATAGAGGTACATCATATTTGGGAAAAAATCGATTTTTAACTAACATGCCCATTCAAATAATCAAAATAAATATTGTATCTATAGCAGAAGATTGTTCTATTAATATCCTCTATAAAAATAGACACTTTATTATAAAGACAGACTTAAAACCTAACATTTTAGTTTGTACTTCCGAATTTACGTTTCTTCCGAAACACGGCATCATCTTTATTTTGAGGTAATCAGGTGAATCAGTCTACAATGTCTTAATCTTAACCAACAAAATGTATAGGTAAACTTCTTCCTATGAAGCCTTCGTTTTCCTAAATATAAATCAAGTCCATTAGCCCTTCCTTACCAATTAATGAAAACCCCCGCAGTTTTTAATTCAGAGTAAATCAATCATTTTCTTAAGTAGTTAAGCTCCAACCATTTTCTAAATCGTTAATCAATTATGCAAATAACACCTTCCTCCCCTCGCTTTAAAAATCTGCTTTGAAACAGTCGTTTTGCTTGTTTTAGGAAGTAATATGATTTAAGGAAATTAACTGATTTTTAACTAAATATAACAGTGGCCTAAGATATTGTTTATTAATTATGCTCCTTCTTAATTAATTAATTTGTATGAAAAAACAAACAACGTCATTTTCAGTTTCAATTTATTCATACAAAAGTTGGTATAGATCCATATATACAGAAATGAGGAGGTATATTATAGTTTTTGTTGTGTACAGTCATTTTATTTGTAGAATATAGATGCACATTGAAACAGGACCATAATAATAATTCGTATTTTATAATAATAAAATGCACTTTTTTTGTTTTCTTTAAAATCAGATGCAAAATGGGTATCAAACTTTAACTGGGAAAAATAATCCAACTATCTTAAAACTTGGTAAGGAACCCATTTTGACGTTTGCAAAAAATCACCCCCCTGTAAATTCGCCACCAGTTTATTATAGTTTTATAAATAATATTTTTCGTTTAACGTGATATATGGCATGAAAAAATTAACCATATCTATTCAGAAAAAAGACTTAGTATGATACTCGATTCACGCGAAAAACAATTCTCCCGAGATTATCAAAGAAACAAATGATTTTTCCCCAAAAAGAGACAAGGGAGCCCAGTGATTGCGTCTCTTAGGACACACCACTTTGCTGCAGGAAAGGGCAAAGTATTTACCGACCATGTTTACCCAAAGGAATTCATCCTAGTGATGTACCAGGGCGATGTCGATTGTATCATGGTCCAAGTAATCAAGCCTACGTCATTTCTACGTCATTTTGCCTATTCCTCCTTGTCGAATGCGTGTAATAGACAAGGATGAACAGCTCAAAATGACGTGGGCTCGTGTCAGTCACGTGGTCTATTTGCAAGACCTTGTTTTCTTGGACCATGGATTGTATTATGGAGCTTTGAAAGCTTGCTTGCTTTTCGTGTGGGTTCTGAGGACCTCACATAACCTGGTGTCAGAATTATTGAGCCGCCGAGACATGACTCCTTTAACGACTTCATCTGTATATAAAAGCCGAGGCCTACGGCTTTACGTGCCTTCCGAAAAACGGAATCACTTGGTGATTCGCCTGCAATGTGCTAACTAAACTGGGGAAAATGTCACACAGTGTTATTTCTTTGACAAATACCTTAATTCGAACCCGGAACATTCGATTTTTACCACTGGCCACTGGCCACTAGTACATTTTTGGACGAGCGGTCAACGCGTGTTTAGTTTTTCATGGTAAGATCCAAAAAGTTTTAAAATTACCATGATTAAGAACGTGTCCTTTGCACGACCGCGGTTTGAACTCAGTCTTTTGATCTTTTAATGCGTATATTTGATGCCTTGATGGTGAGAATAATTAAATCTGAGCAAGTTTACACTCAAAAATTGTTGTCTTTGTATGTTTAAATCAAAAGAATAAAAACTTGAAATTACAAATCTTTAAATTAAAAATATCCAAATGCTTTTATAAGTTGCGAACTTGGTTCCGATGTTTCGACATCTCTAGTTCCTCCTTCGCATTATTCGGAAAAGGGATGAAAACAAAACAGTACAGAAAGAAAACAAACCTATTGAGCCGAAAATGTTTGCGGGTTAGAGAATCCGTTTTTGCAGTCCCAATTCTGGTAAAGTATACAATGAACAAGAAAGTTAAACAGCTATTTAATTATCTTTTATCTATAATCTTTTTTTTAAATTGAATAAGCAAGGAAAATCTGTTCAATGGCAATGATTCGATTTTGAATTATTTTTTTGTTAGGGATGCAAGATCGTAAACATTGTTTGATCGTTCTTTATTTTCCAGTTAAGGAAACTGTCTAAGTGCGTTATGTTATTTGAACCTAGACTTTATCTTACATAAATAAATAATTTATTTATTTACCTACTTAAATTTGCGGTTTTGAAAATACTCGATTCTTCTGTCTTGGTTCTTCTTTAAAGTTAATTATAACTATTTAGGTATGATTGACCTAATTATCGTACCTATTATAGTTATAATTTTCACTGAAAAACTAGTATGAGAATAACTTCAAAGGTTTACAAAGAGAGCTATGGATTTAAATAGATTATTTCGTAGGTACATGAAATGATCACTATTTTCTAAATTAGGTGTCTTTTATTTGTTCTAAATCCAAATAAAAGACTATTTGGACGCTAGCTAAATATGTATTGTACTCAGTATTTCCCTATTCATAATCCCAACAGGTTATTAATCAGCAGCGATCAATACAGTATAGTAGCCTAACCGCCCATCCATTCGGATATCCTACCTACCTGTAGCAATTGTTTATTATAGAAATGATGCGCTCCCTGCATTTACAATGCACCAACATTTATATAATGGGCGGATGATTGAACCACGAAACGAAAGCCTATTATATTAATAACGGTACTGTCACGACTAATACTTTGAGGCGTATAGTTTCCCGCTCTCATGCAAGTTACTTAGCGACAGGAGTTATGTCAATTATAGAAGAGAAAAATATTTTATGTGGCTTATTTTTAATACGGAGATAAGATTTTACACGAATTTTAACATTGATAGCGTTTTGATCATGAGCGCTGATGACCGATCGTCAAAGAAACAATCGGTTACACATTATTTAAATAACTAATACACCCATCATTTTTAAACAATAAATAGCTAGTACCAAAACCCTATTAAAACTTCTCAGTTCATTTCATCTAGGGAAAAAATTGTTAGGTTCGTATGCTCGGACAAGAACGTCAAAATTATGGCCATAATTATAATACAGCAATTTGCTTCGTCCACCCATTATAATATAAGAAATCATCATATATGTCCCCACCGAGCGGTTCGAACCTTCCCTGAAATGAATAGTCGACCACGCTGGCACAGTGCGGGTTGGTCAACTTCACACACAACCCTTGAATTACTTCTTAGGTATGTGCAGGTTTCCTCACGAAGTTATATAAGTAAAGTGATCGAAACTAGAATGAGCGGAAAAACACAAAAACTGTCATAGATAGCATGCCGTAACGTAGCATCTCCATCTCCATTCTCCATCTCATTCGACGTGATCGCAACTCTAGCTACTGTTTTAAAATTAACAGTCCGCTTTGCCACTGTGTCGGCCGGGTGATTCAAACGATGACATAATGCTATAACGCGTAGAATAACCGTTATCATAATCGTCGGCGCGTGAATTGATTTGTAAAGCCAGATAAAGCTGCAGTCAATGGCCCGTTTTATGACGATGTCGGTGGCATGGCATAATGTGCTTTGTGGGCTTTGACGCGGTTTTTAATTATTATAATAATATGTGCCCTGTGCGTTACGGACTAGTCAAATTAAGTGAAGCCACAATGTAATGGCTTGACTTAATTTGCCTAAATTATCCTTACATAGTAATAGTAGTCAAGCAAGCTTATTATGCTATGAAAAGTTAATTCATTTATTGTAATTTAAACAAACATGACAACATTCATAATGACTAAAATCTTAAGACTTACTAAGTATTAGCCAACTAAGAGACCCCCACACCGGTGTCTTTCGAGAGTCGACGCCGCGACAGCGCTGGTCGTGTCGCAAGGCGAGCGAAGCAAAAGAATGTTGTGTTCGTATTATTGAATCTTGTGGAATCTACTTTGACTGGTTGCCTTCCGCTAATTGCATATTTTCGTTTGCACTCTTTGTTATATATTAAACAAATTGTATAAAATAATAATTTTGTAAAATACCTATTTTGAAAAGATGCAACGCCTGTGGAGTTTCTTCCGGCGGGTTCTTCTCCACAGAAGACAGCCAATTGTGAACCCGCCTCGACGTCGAAAAGTGATTGTAAAATCTTACTTCGAATAAAACATATTTCATTTAATTTAATTTCATTTCATTTCATTTCATTTCGTTGTCAAGACGATGACGCACACTCGAAAAACGCTAGTATCGGATCTCTACGACTCAATTAACTTAATTATGATGTAGATGTATTTTCAAGCAGTTTTTTTACATTATTGAGACTCCGTTAAATGAATTTATAGACTTTAATTGACTAGTATAGTACAGAACGTACTATTGACACAGAAGAAAATAATAGTAATATAATAGTATATAATAGTTTTTTTTTTAGCAAAGAAGTAATCTTGTCAATAGCGGGTAAGTACTATACATATTTTTTATTGCACAATTTAACAAAAAAACTATTATACGCATATAACTTAGGAGATTCTACAATTTGAAATATCATTCGGTTTCATAAAATTAATATAGATACGTCTGTATAAGTAGACATTTTAATCATGAGACGCTATTCTGACAAAGTTAATATTGGCTTTCAGAATAATAAATTTATGGAACAGTAATACAGTATGTTGCTTTCGCATTGACAACATTAAGTAGTATTTAATTTGGACGGTTCTCTAAAAATATACGAGCTCTTACATACAAATACACGAAATCTTCATCTACTTACAATGACTATTCATAAATTCATCGTACCTACCCTAAAATCATCGAATAAGACCACATGCCTTATAAAAAAACTTATGTAGTATTAGTATTCAATTGAATCGCATTTTCCTCCAATTACTAACGCTCTAGTGTTTCTCTAGCCTTCAAATGTAGCTAACGACGTGAAAGAGTAATTATTTTGACACATGTGCCTAATTAGGCCTTCAGTATACTACAGAATGTATAACACATTACTTACTACTAATACAAGGTGTACGTACAAGTCCGGTGAAGCTTGAATTTTGATACGTAAATTTTGCGACACAAGCGTAGTCAAAAAGGTCGTATATGCTCTGTCGTGAGAAACATTCTCAAATAATGTTATATAATTAATAATTAGATAGTTGATAATAATCAGAAAATAAAACTGGATAATCCAATACAAAATAGTAATTTTAAAGCGGACAGTAATCGTACGACAATTGAAATTTTTTTCTCGTTTCCCAAAAAGTTTCTTTTGTAGAGTTGATCAGATATGTTGACTGAGCATGTTCTTTCAGTATTTGCTAAGCCGTTACTTACACCAGGGTGTAAGGAAAAGTCTCATTATTCTTTATATCCAGTATTGTGTTATGGGTATTGATGTATAACATATTAAACGCAAAACATTTTATTTTTATTTTAATATATGATTTTTTATTTAAATTCTACTACGCTGCAAAGTAATTTAGAACACCACACCATGCACGGCAAAGTCGTCACAAAGTAGGTACATAATTTGCATCGCCCGCCGACACGGAATTGTTTGCGCGAGCGGCGAGAGTTAAATGAAAATTGATGCGTAGTGCAAATTTTGAAAATAATTATCGTCAAGCGAAAATTATCCAAAAAGATTATTTTTTGTGTTAACACAACACTATCACAATATCAGTTACAAAGGATAATTAAACTTTTCCGTACACGCTGTTTAGTTGTTCATTACCTACAGACATATCTCAAATGAGGGTTCTTGGAAAGTGTGATTCGTTTGAAATGTGCCGCTTAATTTAATTAATATGGTTTTGTAATTTGATATCACGTAATGATATCTCGTAATTATTACAATATACATAATAGAGTGCAGCCTTTGTTCTCAGTACTAATATTAATTTGTCTATATAATAATATTTAATTGAAGCAAAAGTTATGTTAATTTAAACTATGCTATTAGCGCCCGCGAAGGTAATAGAATTGAAAAAACGTATAAGTCTATTTAGAAGACTTTATTTAATTCCCCGCTCTCACTTACCAAGAAAATCAATTAATAGAGTCTGTAGCAGGCAGCAGGCAGCCTCGACCGATATATCTTTCGTGTCTTAATAGGTTTCTTAATATCTATCATAATCGCTGACAACATAGAGGAGCGTATCACGTACGCTACGACGACGACGTGTTTGTGACGTATATACCTAATGTAGTCTAGACTAAAACATTATGCCGATGGATTAAGATTTTATAGGAACAGAATTTACCTTGTCCTGTCTTATTATACATCTGGTTTTCTGGCCATTGGGCTGCGATCAACTGCGCACCGGAAGGCGAAGCGTGGGCAGGCCCCTCACAAGGTGGACCTACGATCCTGTGAGGGTCGCAGAAAGCCGTTGGATGCGTTTTGTATTAGTAAATTATTATTTTTTTCGTTTAAAATAAAGCTTCTTTGAGAAAATTTATTGAGCTATTAAATTATAATCGAAGCGAAAAACAACAACTATTGAAACTATTAAACTACTAACTACTACTATTTATTGAGCTGTTACTATATCCTTTATCAGATCTATTGACTGACCATGCTCCTAACACCTTAACACCCTGTATTAGTGACGTAGACTATTTTGCAAAGTCCATGACTCCAACCCACTCAAATCAATTCTAAGATGACACAAAAACTGTGCAGATTTATGTCTCTGACCCTGTCCTTCTTCTATTGAATTGTATAATCTATCAAAGAATCTGTCTGCCCACAGCCTCATCGACTCGTTTAACTTTCCCACGGTAAAATTTATGCTGAATCCGTTAGGCTGAACTATAAATGAATTAAAAATAACAAGCCGACAGACATCTATACTTATTCACGCATTTTTATATAATTACTGCGGCAAAAATAAATATGAAGGTTGCCTGGTAGAACTTGCTACTTAGCAATAAGGCCGCCTACATGTACACCTTCGTTCTTTTTTGTGAATTTACTGATTCTATTGTTTCTAGTGTGCAATAAAGTATATTCTATTCTATTCTATAAATTAGTACCTATATATAAGTAAGTATATAGATATAAGTACCGATAATCTTTAGTTTCACGGTTCTTCTTTAAACCTTTCCTCTTTATAATGACAAAAAGGAAATCTATACTATAATAATATAATAAAGAGGAAAGATCAAAACTCAACTTGAACTATATCTTTATCTGTCATTGGTTAGATCTCTTTTTTTTTTACAAACTCAGTGAAGGTTGATACATCGACTGTGCATCAAACGACAAGAGCGTAAGTCAGTTAAAAAAATCTGTTTTAAGTCCTTCTTCAAGGGACCAATAGCAAAGCGATAAAAAGTTCCACTCGCACCAATCTTTTTCAACGCGCAGTGCAGAATACTGCCCCATCTCGTCTTATTGCCTTTTAATCTGTTTTTAATGTTAGAAAATGCTTTTACATTCGCTGCAATAAGACCATTGCTGCTTCCAGAATTTAAACTGAAAAATCGACTGATCCTCTGCTTGATCACTATAAAAAAGCTTTTATGTTTCTAATACATATTATCAAAAAATAATATTAGAAACATTTTCGTTTCATTTGAACACGAGACGGTGAATCGATGCAAGTTTCTGCACAAATTAAGAAAAATTTATCAAAAGTAACATTGGCGGCAGCGTCATCCTATGCAACTACCAAAAAAATAAACTAAAAAAAATATGACCCAACACGACTGTGGCGAACCATTCGAATCAGTCAAACAGTGGAATTTTGTGGAACTCATCACTTGATCAAACAGTAAAGTTTTGAGGGCGTCGGATGTCAAATTATTAGAGCGAGACAGAAAATAAGCTTTAATGAAAGAGCTCATTTATTTTACATAGCGGCAACTTCAATCGGCTTTCGAACGCGCATTGGGAGCCATTACTGTGAGTGGGCATAATTTGTAACACATGACAATGGAAACATATAATAATATGATTGGTGGATTGTTCGGCCACTTAAGGAACAAAATAGAAAGTAATATAACAACATTGCCACACATGTAGTTTTTAACTTAGAGTGGAAACGATGATCTAGGGATCGAGCAGCATTGTCCTTCTTTGTAACCAATAACAACTAAGATAATAAATGTAAATAAAGAAAAATATGGGGACATCACGTACTCGGTCATATGAACATAGGTATTAGGTCATTATCGCAAATACTCATCATAGGAATATCTGACCTTGGGCGGAAATGTAACACGCTCGCTACCCCTGTGCTTCCAAGGCAGACATACTACCAAGCAGGCTACCGGACAATAAAGAGAGAAGTTTTTACAAGCCTTGCCTTTAGACCTTGCAAATCGTCTATGATTGAAACAAAACGAACAAAAAAAAATTTGAAAATCGCTGTGTAAAATATGCTCAAAGCCGAAGCAGGAGAAAGAGTCACATTTCTTGCAGATAATACCTAAAAACATACACATATATTATACAGTCACGCCTCTTTCCCGGAGTGGTAGGCAGAGACCACTTGCTTCCACTTGCTACGATCCAGACACACTTCTTTCGCTTCACCCACATTCATTAATCTCCTCATGCATGCTCGTCGGTTAAAACAGCCAGCAACAATTTCATACGCTCCCGCTCGTATGAGGTCTTTATGAATAGAAAGACCTATGTATAATGGTTTTTCTTGTAATCACTCCCGTTCCCAGGTGGTGTCCCAGTAACTCGTCTCCAACGATGCGTCCCTCGAATTTAATTTAAAACTTTGCTATTTTTACACATTTTCCTGGGGAATATTGGATAACTTGCACAAAAGATATGAATAAGAATCCGTTGGACGGAATCCTTCAAAGTTTTTCGATTTCTGTTCGGGGTTTCTATACAAATAGGTTTTAGGTGCTTTAGGTAGTTAAGTACTATTTGTATTTCATATTAAACATTGTTGAACAGTCGTGCAGAAAACCTACTTTATTGGAATTGAACTTTGAAGCTTTTATTATATGGACAATATGACATCTCTTATAAAAACCAATCTTCTGTTTATTTATTTTTTTGTAAACGTAAATATAAACAAAAAATGTTAAACATGTGTTGAGCGTGCGTCTAAAAAATCATCTGTGAGATTTTTCTTACAAGACTAATCAACCATTTAACTTTTTAACTGTTTTGTAGTAATACCAAACATAAGTGCTTTATCATCATATTATTATGTATTATAATAAAAAGGAAAGATTTGTGTTTTTTTTGTGTGTGTGTATGTTTGTAATAAATAAACTCAAAAACTACTGAACCGATTTCAAAAACTCTTTCACCGTTAGAAAGCTACATTCACCCTGAGTAACATAGGCTACCTTTTATTGCGGGAAAATGCCTCATTCCCACGGGAAAAACTGTTTACGCGGGCGGAGCTGCGGCAGAAAGCTAGTTATTGATATTTGTAAAAACTTTTTATGAACACAAAGATCTATTTATAGACAACGTGCAATATGATATGAATCACAGCAGTTTGAAAGCTAGCCAGTTGTAAAACGTGAAAATACACGCTTCCGTACTAAATCATTGAACTTTCTGTGTAAACAAACTCTTTTTTTAACAGATGACTAAAGCTTTAGAATATCTAGATATAGACGCCTACGCTTGACCTAGACTTTACGCCCAGATAAGAGATTCGTATTGCGCAGCATAGGAGAATAGTTTATCGTTGCATGTTTCTTTTTGAATTTTTGAATTTTACTTTTTCAGGGTTATCAGAACATAACCACAAACCTTCCCTTTCAATTTCCATAATTGAATTATTCATTTCGAGCACTACGGACAAATACGACGGACAATATTCTGTTTTGAACCATTGATATACTTGAACCATAATAGTAAAGTTATAACTAAGTGATTTTGTTTAAATCCAAGAAATCTTGAAGTTCTTCATTTTCATCTCTCTTTAAAATAAATGTTGGAATTCAAAAACAATTTAGATAAATATTAACTTATTTTTGTTTGGGAAACAAACAGTAAAAATTTTCAATCAAACAAGAAAATATAACAAACCAAAAACCAGTAAAGTTTCCACAGTTACACATACATAACATACATTCTAGTGTGAGCAGAAAAATACAAAGGAGAGAACTAATCGACAGGAAAGAGATAAAACAGAAAACGAAAGTAAAATTATACGTTACGTTATACAAGTTCTTTTATGAAGCAGTTTAGCCCACGGTATCAACATCTATTTGACGCCAAATGTATGTCAGTGCATGAGATAATCGTGAATGGCACTAGAACAATTTGCATTAATTACAATATACTTATCTACCTATTAACGGTTGATGAATTCGCTAATCTTTTTATCGCTTTATTAACACGGGGCATGGGCTACATTAACTTCTTAAAAAGAAGAATTATTATTGTAGAGTAAGCGGCAGACCAAGACGACAGTATCAAAGTAAATTACAAAAAAAACACACAGGTAATATGAATGAATATATACGATAGGCCTACTTCTTCTTTCTTAGCCTCTTCACTTCTCTTAGCGTGTGGGTTGTGAGGTTAACCTACCTCACAAACCCTGGTGTCAGAATCATTGAGCCGCCTATGGCTTCTGACATGGCTCATGTAACGACTACATCCGTAGATAGTAACCGGGACCAACGGCTTTACGCGTCTTCCGAAGCACGGAATCATCTTTCTTTTCGGACAATCAGGTGGTTCAGCCTGCTATGTCATAAGTTATGACATAACCTAACTGGGAAAAGTCTCACAGTGATATTTGTCCGACGAGTGCCCGCCGGGATTCGAACCTGGAAGCTCCGTAACGTGAGGCGAGCATTTGACCACTCGACCACGGAGGCTACACATATGCTACACATACACAATAGGCATATAAACTTTTTTTTTTTTTTTTAATTGACCTATGCTCTCACTTACATCATGATCCTGTATGACGTGGCATCTTGATAAATACTTTTTGTTAGTTGAAAGTACTTGAAAGGTTACAAAATTATACTTTTTAAAACTTTCACGATTGTTTTCATAACTATTATGTTTTGAAACGGGATATTTACCGTGGCATTTGTTTTGTGTGTGTGCCTAATATTAGAACAATATCATACATAACTATCTTTACATCTTTAGTATTCCGTTCTATCTTACTATACTATTAGAGGGTAGACAATGTTTGCCCATAGCAGTCATCCGCAAGTTTTCCTCTTCAGTCGTCCCGTGATCATGGTGCATGCAACTGCATTGAAATATCGGGCACTCACAGAAAACAAATATACCACGGTAGATAGTTAAACACCGAGGGGTGAGGGGCGCTCTTCAAAAAAAGTAGAAGTTAAAGTTTAAAGAACTACTTTTATTTTAATAAGAAAGAAGTGTTCTCCACATGGAGTTTTGCTTAAGACTAAAATCTTAATATTAATTACTCGTTACTGTAGCGACCCGAGGCACACGGTTATCGCTCCTAGACATGAGCTTGCACAAAAGCTACGCGTGGGCGCTCGGTTCTCGTAACTCCTCCCTCTCTAAGTTCGACGGAATCATCAGGGGGTGCATTCTCCGGCTGATGATTTCGGCGACATAAAATTATCGTAAGGTATGCTATGACGCAGAAGAAAATAATGTATAAGATTAGAGTTCCTAAACTAATACTTCTTACGTTAACCGCACTCTCACTATTGCTCATTTGGTTCACTGTATCACTATCACTTCTTTTCAGGATGTACGATAGAGTTTGAAGATTACGTAAATCGATTTCGTCTAGATCAACGGGTTTCCAAGGAGATGGGGTGGATGAGTTAAAAATTTCAGGAAAATGTATCTCAGGTAATGTAGAGTACAGGATCTTGGAAGCGTTCACGCTGTGGTATCTTAGCGTCACATCGTCTATCTCCACCTCGCAGGTGTCTTGAACTGTAATGATATAGGTTCCTTGTACATAAGCTCTGGTTATCTCGTTTCCACAACGGGTTGTAAGCATGGTATTCGTTTTGCAGTAGAGTATCCATCTGTTGGGATGTATGGGTTCTATCTTAAGTTTCTTTACCTTTACAGGAACAGGAACGCAGGAAGTGATATTAGCCGAAAACTTCATCAGATCTGCCACACATGTATCTTCCATAGATTTTTGAACAATGGCTTCTTCAAAGCACATATAGAAACCCTTTTCTAGTTCTTTACAGGGTTCAGAGAGCGGAAATGTTTTCGATCCATTTGCTAAAAGATAGGGCTGTTTAGGAATGATAAGGACAGTTTGATTAAAACTATTGGTTACAGGTAGAGGGAGGATTCTGTAGTAGCTGTAAATTTCGTTTCTCACCAAAGGTAGTTCAATGATGAAGATTATCTGATTTTCTTTAGAATACGCTTTTAGCTCTAAACACTGCTCAATTTTAATTAGGTTTTTATAATTTACAACATACGCTAAAGTTTCTCTTTGCTCAATTTTCTTCAAAATAGCCACGAATTCATCTATATCTAAAATTGATTGGTGTAACATTTTCAATTTGCCAAACGCTATAGCAGTTTCAATTTCATCCAATCTTATATAGAGCATCTGAAAGTTATGTAAAAATAAATTGTAAATATGAATTAATCTATTACTAGTCTGGTTAGTTAAGGTTTCATTTAACAGCTTTCTGATTTCCCAAATCTCTTTATCTAATTGCATGAAATTGTTTTTAGTTGAATTTGTATTATTAACAAAAGACCCTATCATTTCGGTAATTAAACTTGTTTTCTTGGAATCTGTAACCTGGTGAGTTTTTATGTCATTAATAAGTTTATCATATTTTACTGCATCCTCATTATCCAAATTACCGGTCAGAGCTTTGATGAGAGATCCCAAAGGATTCAAAAGACCTCGTTTTTGACGCTTTGATGGAACTAATTGCCTTATTTTGTCCAGTAACAAATCTTTTAGGTGATCCGATTGAATCCTAACGTCAGCAAGTTCGTAACTGAATACACTTTTATGATAGCGATTCATGATATGTTTGTTGAGATTTGTGTAGCGATTAACATTAAAATCTATTTCTTCGTAAACTAATCTTATATCTAGGGTTTTAATAATAGTCCACTTATCGTAACTAATAATGCTATTTCCTTTCTTCACAGGCAGTATTCCGGGATTTCGCTCAATCCTTTGAAGTGGAAGGCCCTGGCTCCGGCTCAACTGGACGACCAGCAGGAGCACGAATCTGTGAAGGACGTTTAATATCCTTAATGGGTATTCTTGTCTCACGATTCTTAACTTTTACAGGGACCACGTTCCTAACAATTTCCCCAGTTATTTCAGCTCTTTCAAACCGCGGTTTGTCTTTACTGCGTCTTGTATTTACTCCCTTCATAAAAACCGTATCTCCTTCTGCAATATTGAATTCTCTTTCCCCAGCACGCCTTTCTTTAACCTTTTCTTTTCTTTCTAACATTTTTTCCGTCAAGTACTGATATAAGTGTTTGGTCCGTCTAGCGTGATCATTTACTAACTTTTGAGTGTAGGATTTATCAAAATTTACATTGAAGGCGATATTAGAGTCGGTGTGACCAAAAACGACCTCAAACGGCGTAAGGCCAGTAGCCGAATGTATAGTATGGTTATAGGCCATAATGGCATAGGTCATTATGGATGCCGCATCAGTTAATTTTTGTTCGTATTTAGCAAGACGATATATTTCTAGTATGGTGGAATGGAACCTTTCGATCAGGCCCATAGAGCTAGGATTATGTGGTGTGCCGATATGCAATTCAATCTTATAAAAACTCAAAGTCTCTTTCATTAGAGTGTTATTAAATTCCGAACCCGGGTCCGAACTTATCTTTTCAGGTATTCCATAAAGAGAGAAATATTTTATTAAGGCTCTTACGACTTCAGGGGTAGAGCGGTTGGGAATGGCAAAAGCCTGGCCTAGTTTGCTGAAGGCATCTATGATAGTTAAAAAGTATTGGCTTTCTATAGAAAATAAATCAATAAAGATTTCTTGAAAGGGTTTTGTTTGCGTTTGCGTTAATTGTATTTCAGGTTTGTGGGGCTTTCGGTCGTATTTCATTTGTTTGCACGTTTCGCATGAATTGATAACGCTGGCCACGGTAAGATCCATATTGTTCCAATAATATACTCGTTTTAATTTTAGTAAGGTTTCGTTCATTCCTCTGTGACATGTGTTGCTGTTATGGTATCTTAATACAATCTGTCTCTGTTCTTCTTCATCTTCAATGCACATCACTCGTTTCGTACATTCATATAATTTCACCGTACCTTTTCTGAAAAGTTCTATAGCTGCTTGCACAAACTGTTTTCGGTGTGCTTCTTCTTCGAAATAAAAAAAGTGTCTTGTTTTTTGATTAACATATTCTTTCAGGAACTGTTTCACCAAATCAGGTCTATTAACAGGTAAGTGTACTTCTAAAATTTTCTGTTTCTTTCTTGAAAGGTCCTTCACGGTTATTGCGTCTTTGTTCCAGGAAAATATTAAAATTTGGTTGGGCTTTGTATCAATTGCTTCGCTGAGTATGGGGATCCCATCCGTGTCTATGTCACGCGCTGAATGAGCTGTTTGGTTTTCTTCTCTTGCACCTTCTTCCGGAATTGTTATAGTACTTGAAGACGGCGAAATCATTGGATATTGGGTCTCTATTTCTGTTCTATCTTCTATCATTTCGGTTTCATATTCTAATTTTTCAGGTGTCTCTTCAACGTTTTTCTGTTTCTTGCTTTGTTTGGTCTTTTGTAATCTTTTATTTTCAGCTTCGACGTCTTCGAGATAGGATTTTAGTCGTTTTTCAGATTCGTCTACGTTAACAAGCATGGATTCACTATCTTCATTTCCTGTTACATTTAATTTTATACGGGATAGAGCGTCGGCGTTGCTGTTTTGTTTCCCATTCTTGTAGACGATATCAAAATCGAATTCGGCTAATCGCAGCTTCCATCTCGTCAATTTGCTGTTCGGGTCTTTCATAGAGTTTAACCACGCAAGTGGTCGATGGTCCGTAAATATAGTAAATCTTCGTCCATATAGGTAGGGACGGAAATGTTTCACCGCCCACACAATTGCCAACAGTTCCTTTTCCACTGTGCTATATCTGGTTTCTGCATCATTTAAAGTTCTGCTAGCGTACGCTATTGGCCTATCATTTCCGATGGGCCCTTGCGAGAGAACTGCACCCAAAGCATAGTTGGACGCATCCGTGGTAAGAACAAATGGTTTGTTGAAATCGGGGAACTGCAGTAACGGAGCGCTAATTAGAAGTTCCTTACATCTTTCAAATGCCGTCTTGAATTCTTCTGTTATTTCCACTTTATGTTTTTTTTTCAGGCAAACAGTTAAAGGCCGCGTGATCTTAGCGAAGTCCTTAATGAATTTTCGGTAATATCCGACTAAGCCGAGAAAGCTCTTGATCTCGGTTGTTGTTTTAGGAAGCGGAAAGCTTAATACAGCTTTTATTTTGTCGTTATTTGGTCTGAGTCCTTCTTTTGTTATAACATGGCCCAAGTAGAGAACTTCTTTCCTAAGAAATTCGCTCTTGTCCAGGGTCACTTTCAGGTTTGTTGCTCTAAGCCGTTCAAATACTTTTCTTAGCTTTTCTAGGTGTTCTTGCAAGCTGCAGGAGTACACGATTATATCGTCGAGGTAAACCAGGCAGTGTAACCCTTGTAGCCCTCGCAATACATTATCCATGGCCCGCTGGAAAGTTGCCGGTGCCGTCTTGAGCCCAAATGGCATTCGGGTAAACTCGTAGTGTCCTGATTGCGTAGTAAATGCTGTTTTGGGTCTGTCTTCCTCTGCGACCTCTATTTGGTGATACCCACTAGCAAGGTCGATTGTGCTGAAATACGTGCACTTTCCCAGTTTGTCGAATAAGTCGTTAATATTGGGGAGTGGGTACTTGTCATCAGTAGTGATTTCATTTAGGCGCCTATAATCTATGACCATTCTGTACTTGACTTCTCCTGACGCGTCTGGTTTTTTGGGGATCAGGTGTACTGGAGCGCTCCAAGGTGAAAATGATTCCTGTATCACATTGTCTTTCAGCATTTTATTAACTTGTTTTTCTATTTCAGCGTACTGCGCTGGTGGTTGTCTGAATGGTTTAATGTATATTGGGTCTTCATTTTTTGTGCGAATATGATGCTTCACCTCGTTTGTGAATGAAAGGGGAAGTTCTTCACAGTAAAATATATCGCGAAATTCGTGACAAAGCTTGTATATACTACTACGCTCTTCTTCATTCATGTGTTCTAGACGTAAACGTTTCAGATTTTCTTTCAGCAATTCATCAATCTCAATGTTACTGGTTGTCATATTAAGTTCACAGTCGTTATGTTCAAATTTTTCAACCTTTAGAGGTTGTGTGAATGTTAGAGTCACCCTATCATTTGAGGCATTTTGAATTACAGTCGTTGCATAGAAATTTTTACACATTACGATCGTACTTGGCATGCGAACGCCTTTACCAAAATCCACGAAATTAACTATTGCTTCTCCGTCTTTTAAGTCTGTTGGAATTTTTACACGTGTCTCTGTACGCGGTGTCAAATGCACTTCATAAGGTGGATTATATATTATAGGTATTTCTGTATCCTGTGTGCGAAGAACTTGGTGTTTCATATCAACGGTCGCTTCAAGTTGTTTTAGGAGGTCAGAGCCAATCAACCCATCGTAACGGTTATCGACATCATAAACGTAAAATTTGTGCTGTAGAGTGCTCTTAAAGGTCCTTAAGAGAGGAATAATGATGACGTCATTGTGCTTACTGCGGGCATGTGTACTTACAACCTCAAATGGTTCGCTAAATTTATAATTTGTAAAGAATTCATCAACCTTTCGGGGACTAATAAATGAGCGGGTGCTACCTGTGTCAATCATAAATCGCGCGCCTATCTCAGGTAGTTCAATGTGAGGTAAACTTAACATGCGGTCGCAATTAATATTTACTATTTCAGGCGATTGTTCGGCGAGGCCAGTATCTGAAAATTTTCTTCTGCAGGAATTGATTTGTTCTCATAAGCAGTCGTCTGTTCATAGGGCGCATCTGCAATCTCAGGCAGCCCTGTGGGTTCTGTGTACATCGGTGTGTCATATTGTTCCGCATAATATGATTCTTCTGGAGTAAGTTCATAGTTATAAAATATATTATCATTTTCAGGAGTCTCTAGCATATATTGTCTTGCGGTCCTCATGGAAACATCAGCATCTGGCTGTGGGTTAGCGTTTTGTGGCCTGAAAGGGGGGCGATATCCTTGGGGTTGTGGTTGAATACCGAATTTAAAACCATGTTGATTATTCAGGGAAGGTCTGTAGCCTTGTGCTTGAGGAATTCCGAATCTGAAGTTCGAATTTTGATTTCCGAATCCGTTATACCTCTGATTTAAGTTTGGTCTGTACCCTTGTTGTGTTTGCGGCGGAATACCAAATTTAAACTGTGTAAACGCAGGTGATGGCATACGAAATTGTTGTTGCGTATTTGGGCGAAAAGCAGAATTAAATTGAGGAGAGCCGAATTTATTGTTAGAAGCAAAAGAGTTTTGTGTCGCTGTAGAAGTTTGCCTGTGCTTCGAAGAGTATTGGTTTTGAAAATTTACTTCCTCGGTTACTACACTTAAAGCATTTTCAAGAGTACTGCAACCTTTAAGACGCACCATTCTTATCAAGTTTTCCGGCAAATTATACATAAAAACGTTAAGGGCACTATTGTTGTAAATAATCATTTTAGCCGCCTTGACTCCCTCATCTTCGATGCGGTTCACTTTGGAAAATAAGGCGCTACGCACTTGTTGGATACGGTTACAGAAACCATGAAAAGACTCTCCGGATTTTATTTTCATCGTTTCAAGTTCGATTGCTATGCATTCCTCAGAACGCGGGTCACCAAAATGTTGGAGCAATAACTCCTTAAGCACCTGCCAAGTTGTTACATCCTGTCTCTCACTAAGCAGAGCAGCTGCCTTATCTACAAGCCTACTCGTTATTGTATGAAATAAGTATGTGGTTTGCGCAGCATTTCCTGCTACTGTGTAGCTGCGTTGAATATATTCAGCTTTAGAAATGAATAAATTTAATTGCTCTGGTTGGCCACCAAATTTGGGTACTAAACATAACATTTCTTTTGGAACTAAAGTCACTTGCTCAGCCATTTTCACAAAATCAGTAATTAAATTCGCAAAAGAGAACTAATTATCTTATAAATTTAACACTATCTAAAAAGAACACTTATTGCCTATGCAGTGCAATTCGTGAAAATCAAATAATCTTATTTAATTTCAGCGATTGAGTCTGAAATATTCCTTTAAAACTATACACGTAACTAATTTTGAGTCCGCAACCAGCAGGAATAGATAAGGATGGTAAAGGAATGCAAATAGATCTACTCACAAGCCGCTGAATCTCATATTATCCTCCACGCTATAGTTGCTCGCTTAACTCCAGAATCGTAGTCGAAACACTCCACTTGAAGACAATTTTGACTTCAGTCCACTCACTCCCAGTCGGCGAAATACATTTCTTAGGTCCGTGTATATTCACAGCACTTTAAGTTCGAAAACCGAAGTTATGGCCCTCAAACTCGGCCTACGTGAATATTCTACCGGTACGCTGCGCCAGTTAAACACCGAGGGGTGAGGGGCGCTCTTCAAAAAAAGTAGAAGTTAAAGTTTAAAGAACTACTTTTATTTTAATAAGAAAGAAGTGTTCTCCACATGGAGTTTTGCTTAAGACTAAAATCTTAATATTAATTACTCGTTACTGTAGCGACCCGAGGCACACGGTTATCGCTCCTAGACATGAGCTTGCACAAAAGCTACGCGTGGGCGCTCGGTTCTCGTAACTAGATATCCCGTGTTGAATCTTAATATTTACGATTACAAAATTATCCTTTGTCCAAGTGGCGCGGTTTTTAGAGTCAGCAGTGGACTGTGATGATGTAAATTATCTGACCCTGTCCTGTTTTTCTTCATAAAATATTATCCTCCTATTTACACCAAAGAAGACCCAGCTCACCCTAAATTAAAACGGGTTGTAGGTTTGTAAATTCATCAATAACCCAAACTCATTTGTTAGTCTAATCGATCTCAACTGAGTTTCGAATTGCTGAGAAACAAACTATGAAGTGAACTTCATCCATATTTAACACCATGAGCTGGTTTTAAACTTTAACCTCAGGCTTCGTAGAAAGAGGTTTGTTAATACTTATCTAAGTTATTTATGATGATTGGTGGATGACATATTAAACTATTTCAGGCACCAATATACTCGTAATATGTATAGTTCCAATAAAAAAATATTTTGGTACAATAAGTAGTCAATTTTTTTTTTCTTTCAGGCTACTTTGTCTCACCGGATTGTCTGATTGATCGGACGACTACCGCTTTTAACGAAAGCCTCCAGTAGTGTTATACTCGTATATTCCGTGGTCAAAGCGAATCTGCGCTCGCTTTTAAAATAACTCGGTAACACACACAATTATCTTTATTGGTCGTACCGTACCTTTTTGTCACAAGCGTCAAGGAAAGAAAAAAACACAATTATAGATAGTACGCCTGTTTGAGTCGGAAAAGAATCCGAGCTCATAATTCTCATTTTCATTTGCGCTTCGATTTATAAGTAACTTATCTTGAGAGTAAAAAAATTTCATGCTCGGCTTTACTTATTGAGGGCGTGTTACCTTTCTATATTACTATTCGAAATTAAGCTGCCACACTCTGTGCCTTTTTTTCTTTAATTACACAAATCCTAATTTAGACTGTTGTGGGGAAGAACTGAGCACGGAAAATGGTGATTAATAAAATGACACACCCAAAAAAATAGGGGAGTTTCTAATTAATCAGGACTTCTCGATTCCCAGAGGACTTTTTAATGCCTATGAATACGTTAGGGGACCAAAGGCTGGACAAATTCTTTAAATGAAAATACAACAAGGTTAGTTTTGGACATAGTTGTCTTGTGCTAACAAGCGAAATGCAATAACCCAATCTAAAGTATAGCAACAATTTTCCACAATCTTGTTTTTCTTTCGTTTGACTCGCCAAAATCATTATTAATTGGAATTATTTCAAAAAAATGTTACCAAACAAGTAGCATATTTATCGTGCTTTTTTCCAAATGACTAGACATTTGGGAACGTAGAACATCACAGAACGAATCGGCCTTTTCTATTGATTATTGTGTAATCTCAATTTAATTAATCTTTAACCTTCTCTTTAAAGAAAAGAAAACGATATATTCATCTTTAAGTTTAAAAATCAACACGTACTTTTTTACTATTTAAATACAAGGAAAGGATTCATCACTTAGTGACTCAGGTATAAGTCATCGTAAACAGCCCATAGGTATATGCCCCACCGTGGGGCTCGAGCCTAAGCCTACCCCGAAATAGGATGGATAGGCCTTAGTCGACTACGCTGGCTCAGTGCGGGTTGGTCCACTTCACATAATTTTCGTCGTCTTTTATGTCTTTTTCCCTTACGATATTTCCATCACCGAAACGTCGAATAAACGTATATAATATGAATTCCAAAATCGGACACATTGATACGTGCCGAGACTTGATCAGGCTTCAACCTTATCCCGACTGGAAGTTAATGGCTACCAACGCCTACAGGTTTAGATGGCAATGAGTGTTAGGTAACAAACATTAGGTCTCGTCTTAAATACCTCATTTGTCACAGGTTTTCGGCGTAACGGCTTCTACGCGAGAATAAATGAATGACATTAGCGAGCGCTTAATCGGATGAGGTGGAAGGTAATTTTGCGTTGCTGAATCTGAAACCTACAGGTTGATAACAAGATAAAATTTCTGTTTCCACAGCTTTAGTCATTAAAAACTTTACTTTAACTCTCTTTGAACGTATTAAACAAAAATAAATACTTATTATTGTTTATTCTAGAAAATTAAGTATATTAAATACATGACATTTTACAATGATACAAATTATTACGAAAACTAGCCCACATATTACAAATAAAAAACGTCTTCCAACGCGTCTCCACGAGGCATTGTTCCCACAAGGCTGGCAGCATTACCCCTTTGGATAGCAATACTTATTCTTTGGGCAAAGTAACTGCCAGCTCTTGGGTCACAGGACACCTCACGAAGACGCGCCAAAATTTCTACGACTAATTCTTTAGCTTCAGGCCCCCACGGACCCAGCGTCTCAACCGCAAAAGGCACAAACACATAATTATTTAAAAACATGTCATACTTCCTACGTTCAAATCCCTCAGCCGTAATCGCCAGCTAGGGAAACAGTTTGCGGTAAGTGGGTAGGAGCGAGGGTGTCAACACAGGTGGCATCCCATACCAGGCACCTACCCAGCTTCCAGGGAATCAGGGACATTTCGTCCGGTCTTTTGCCGTCCGCACGCGTCAAACCACTGGGCTCCAAAACCGCCGGGACATTAATGGATACTAGCGCTCTGCGGATAATGTCATTCAAACTAGCATGCCGTGAAAAGTCCAGCGCTCCGATAACACGACAAACCATGATGCCCCAACTCTATGATTCTAGAAAATTTAGTTTTACAATATGTGTTATTTTATTACTGTAATGAAAACTTATTATGTACGTTCACGGTAATCTAAAAACACGCGTACCTACAGCAATTCAGTTGCTAATTCCATGGTGATAATTTCAGTGTTCTGTCCAAAGAATTTACAATGAAACATTGACCCAAAAGAAGTATTTGTCATCATATTAATATGCTTAGATCCTAAACAAGGGTAATTAATCAGTAATCATTCAGTAATAACCATCTATATTAATTCTTTCTTATATTGCTCCGGGCATTCCTAATATACTTTGATTCATATTAGCGAACATAATGGCCCAGCTACTTTCACTGATTGATAAACGAGCAAGTAGCGATTGTGTTTGTGACATTGCATGATGACACAAGTGACATTTAATTGGTCAATGTATAAACATTCTATCATAATTAGGGTCATATCTAAAGGAGCAGGGACTGTAGGAAAAGACCTACAATTTTGTTTGTATGCTTAGGCATGGGGCACAACTAGGGATCCGCAAAAAGTATCGATACCTGAGTAGTATCGATACTTTCGTTGCGATACCTAGTATTTTTGTACTCGATACATTTATTCCGATACTTTACTAGGTATCGATACTTTGTAACCTACTCGATACTCTTTAACCTTCCCTATATTGTGCAGCGAAAAAAAATGAGGACCTCTCTTTCTGACATATTTCATGTACTAGCATCGTCCCTCTCGGACGAGTTCTAAATGTCTTTGTATCTATTATCTTTTTCACAGAGTAATTTAGTTCTTATGTGGTCACAGATCTGTTGTTTAGTTTATTAATTAAAATAATGCTTAATAATACGTTTTTTGAGATTTTTATAACACATTTTCAGAGATGATGAAAAAGTACTCGATACCAAGTAGTATCGATACTTTTGATTCGATACTTTTATCGGTATCGATACTTTTGATTCGATACTTGGTATCGAGTAGGTATCGATACTTTTAAAAATTAGCAGATCCCTAGGCACAGCAGCGCACGCACACATTGCATACTAATACGATACCTACGTACGAGTATCGCATCGCCTCTTTAAATTTTAGGAGTTTATTCTTCATTAGTGTGAGACGAGAGCCAGTCATATCCAGCAGGCACGGGTTCAAGATTCAGCACACAACATTTTTTTGTTTCTGAATTATATTTATATTTCTTATGGTTAAAAAACCGAAAACTAATGCTAATGAATTTAAATTTTGAGTATGAAGTTGATCAACTATCTCTAGAATCAGCGATCGTCTACGAACTGTTCGTTTACCCTATGAAAATACATAATTTAAAGTATAATATAGGTATACTTTTGTGAGCGACATTTATATTTTTGTTTGATTTAAATGACCATTTTTGCTTGACCTCAATTTGTATACAGTTCGTAAGCAATGAAAAGTCTCCAGTTCCTTAAATTTTCTGTGACGATACTAGATAGAAAATAAAAAGAACATGTGAATGATTGGTATTGGTAGACACCTCAAATGGAGATGACGTAATCTTATTGTGTGTCGTTTTGTTTGAATTGTTATTGATTGTTATGTCTATTCTTGTTTAGATTTACATAATAGTGTAGGTGTAAGTGTCTTAATATAAATGGTATCGTTTTAGCCGTTGAAAGGTATAATAGACACTTCACAATCAATATGTAACTATTAATATTAATTCTTTATCGTTCTTATTATCCTATGAGTCATAAAAGTAATGAATAAGCGCCAACGATAAGCGCTTTCTATTTATTTGTAGGTAAAACTACGAGTAAATACCAATTTTAGATGTTTCTGATTATAAAAACAGAACATAATACAGAGTTCTCAACATAGATGTGGTTCTCAAGAAATCTTAAAAGATAATATTTTTTAGATATAACGGAATATCTCAAGTTACAGCTTTTAACAAACTAGTTCATATGAATCATAAAGAGTTGGCAGGAGTTTGGTTATTCCTTATTTACGATTTTAGGGCGAAACGATAGAGTTACAATATCCGCATCTGTTTCTATAAATTTTTTTATAAATAATATCGTTGGTTAAAAATAAAACATGTCATGTCATATCATATGAGAAGACAAAACATAACCCTGTAAATTTACTTCCGTAACAAATAAGTGCAGCGATCCCCAATCCCCAACCAGCCAGGCGTGGGGATCATGGCAATAATTCCCATCTAAGAGCGAGGCCTCATCTAGCAGTGGATAGCTATTAGGCGGTATGTTACGTTCGTCAGGTAATTGTGCATGATTTTAAATTATACCTATCAGAATGCCCTTCTAGTAGCGAACACCCTTCAGGTACCAATGCCCGTAACCGCCGGCGCGGGTCAAATTAAAACTAGTAATCGTCGTCTCCTTCACGATGTTTTTCTGTATCAACGCGCTAGGCCGTGGTCCGAAGCTCCCTCTCCCCCTAAACGCGTTGGTACATGACTACTCTGGGGTAGAGCCACAGTAGAAGCCTTGCGCTCCCCAGCAAGTCCGGTAAAGCTTGATTGTTCGTACCTTTTCGACACAAGCATAGGTCAATTTAAAAAAAAAGATAGGTATGTCACAATTCGTATGACATCACGTCGGTAAATGATTGATTAGATTACTGTTAATAACCCGTGTCTATATTTTGCTGAATCCTCTTTATTAGCTTTCATTTGCTAGCACCGTATAAATGTGAAATACAACTTTTTAGTTTCAATTCATTCGGATAGCTTGCTCTTCACACCAACCGAGAGTACCTAAGCTGTGGATTGTATTTCCGTGTGAAGTAAACATTTGCAAACAGTTTGTTCCTCTCGTTCCAGTCTGGATGATAGCGGAACGGAACTGGACTGGTATTTACCTGGAGCTCAAATTTTTAGAACAGTTTTACTTTTAATTCGTGGTTTTCAAATTTGTGTACTGGTTGCTTTATTTTTATATTTTTCTCAACTGGATTCACTCTATCGGATTTGTGAATAATATGATTTACTTATCCTACTATACTAATATTATAAACTCTATAGTTTGTGAGCATGGATGGATGTTTGTTACTATTTTACGCAAAAACTGCTAAATGGATTGTAATGAAACTTTGCAATAATATCAATTATACACATAGGCTACCTTATACTGCGGGAAAATCCTTCATGCCTACTGAAAAAACTGTTAGCGCGGGCCGAGGTCGCGGGGCGGAATGCTAGTTATAATATAACATATTTTCACGAGTCATAAACGCGATAATTTGAAATACGTTATTATGTGTACAAAGCACGAAAACCTCCAACAAACATGAGTTACTTTACCACCAGGGAAGAGGGAAATCAGCCCTCCAGAAATTCGAGAAGACATAGTGACATAAGAGTAAAAGAATGTCTGTCATGATGTCGCACGTTGACACCTCCTCGAGTCTCTTTTTCTGTAGTACCCTGCAGCTTATTTGTTTGAGTGGCTATTTTAGTATATTCGGGTAAGATCGGATTTGGTAAAAGATCGGATCCCTTAAAAATAAAGCGAATTTGTGGATATTTTTGAATACTGGCAACATAAAAAGCAAGACCATTTCATCCTGCCCCTCTTCGTAGGCCGCTTTTATCCCTAGGCCTAATAGTTTATGTGTAGCGATGAGTTAAACAAAAAATGGGATTTTTCACGTTTTAGGCACTGATCCGGACTTTTCCCTGGTTTGTTTTTTAATAAATTCGGGTATCAAATTACATGTTTTCATAAATATTTCAACTGTATAGGCAGAATTTGCAAATAAGCTATAAATTAAAGTAATTAAAATTAATCTAGAGCTATTATTCGCAAAGATCCGATCTTTTGCCCGTTAGTTTAAGATCGGACTATAAACAGTCCGGTGTTTTACGTCGAAAAAATTCCAGTGGTTCACAAACTGAAAGGTAAAAATATATTTTCACGCACAGAATGAAAGCTGGTATAGTGAAATAGGAATACATAAAATAAATTTTAATTTTAGACACTTCCTTAAGACCTTTTTTTCCAATTTAATGACACGCAAAAAGTACTAAAAACGAACAAATATTTTCCTAAAATTTACTTAACTGGAGTATATTATGTAAATAATTTCGTTTAAGTTTCACATTACTAGCCCATCTAGTGACTTTATTTTTAAATTCTGTCCCTTTTTCAACTTATACTTTCTTTTTAAAAATGTATAGGCTCGCAAAAGCACGTCTTGTGCTAAAGTTTGAGAACCATAATTTTCTAAAATTTTATCATGCAGGAAAAGACCGGACATCAAAAGTCGAAAATATAATCAAAACGTCGGTCCCACCACATACAAAGAGCTTTTAAAAAAAAAGCACTATTGACGAAAACTACATAAAATGCCGGATACAGACCTAGTAAGCACCTTATCCAACTATCAATAGAATTGAAATTAGATAGTAGTCCGAACTTACCACTCTAAGGTCCGATCTTTTCCTACCACTTTTAAAAACATACCTGATTTTTAAATGGCTGTAAAATCCAAGCTGCTAGGCCTAGAAATCGGATTGAACTCTGGATTATAGAATGGTCTTCTGCGCTCAGTTTACTGTTTATTTCGTCGAGATAGCTTTCATACATCATGAGAAATATTAAGTTTTCCAAAGTCCTTTTCACTTGCCAAAAAACCGTCCGAACTTACCCGAATATACCTTAACCTTGGTTCTCTGATAGATTTATTTATTGTGACATTGAAGTATCCATCAGAGAGACTCCGAGGATAACCCCCTCCGTAGCTTGTGAAACAAATAAGAACTTATAGATTAAAATGAGTCTATTAAACCGAAGGGTATTCTTAATTAAACAACGATCTTAGAACCCTAATTCGTTTATGAGGTTTTATTAAATTAACTTCATTATACCATAAAAATATTAAATAGAAGTATCATTTTCCAGAAAAACTACAACCATAATATCGAAATGTTATTTTTGGTTTTACCAACTATTTCACTTCATATATTTTAATTATCCTGGAGGTTTATTAAATCGAATTTACTATCCATAATTTATAATGGATCTAGTTTTTTAAATCAAACATGACAGGGCGGGTGCGAATGAAGCAGGCATGGGAGTTCAGGGCACCCCGACTACTGTTGGTTATGGGTTGATCACACGTAACGAGTAGAGTGGCGAGACAGCAAATGGGCACTGGTCGATTAAAAAAAGAATTTTGAAAATCGGAAGATAGCTTATAACAAACACACAAAAACATACCCGCCGAATTGAGAACCTCCTCCTTTTTTGAAGTCGGTTAATAAAAATAGTCAGTCAAGCTCAAACTCTGTTTGTAACCTTGACCACGGACTATCTCGAATCTATTGATAAGGACTGGTAGGTAAATATTGAATCTATGCTCTCCAGACGTTACTTATAAAATAAAATGTTGTGCATTTACATAATCAGTTATAGATGACCGAGACGGCTAAGAATAAATATTATAAGTTTTCTTGATAAGAGACATTAGATTAGTCATAATAGCGCATGACGCAATAAAATTGCATGAACTGCTGTTGCGTCACTCGGGGATTCCCCGACTTTGCAGTCCTAAAACGCGGTATCAAAGTTTTTCTGGAAGTCAGTATAAATACCGGAGCTCGGGTTAAAACGTCGGCCGAAAGGCCGTGGCAGCGACCGGGTTTCTCTTTGGGGAATTCATCGTCTTCCGACGAGCTAGAATGTGGCTTGTGCTAAGGTACAGTCCGCACACGTTTCGGGCGCCACAACATCGTGCTCTACCAAGGGTATGGTAGTGCATTATAGTCCTTAAGGGCCGTTCGGCGTCCGAACGCGCAGCGGATGACCTAAAGCCAGGTTGATATCACGCTCTAGTTCTGCCCGTGATGGGGCGTGGGCAGTCTTAGGACCACCCGCGCTTGGCAGACGCATGTACCCTAAGGAGGTAACCCATATAGCTTCCATAACACCAAAGCGAACCTTTTGTCAAAATTTTCTAAGACTGTAACATAAGTAGTCAGTCATTCCATACATAAAAATTATGTATTATATATACCCATTATTATACCTATTGAAAAATCATTTTTCTTTAGTTAATTCATGAGGCGGCGCTCCTACGGGATATCGTATTTTCAAGGAACCAAATTATTTCTTGGACCGTATATCTTAAAAGAAAATGCAGATGAAGCCATTATGAAGCTCCACAATTAATTTTAAACAGGTGCGGTTTGTTCTCTTTGAAGGGTGTTTTTAAAGTGTAGGTATTGGATGTGCTTGTTATTTATTCGACTAACTATTTCATTAAGCTAATCTAGGGCTAGGGAATCACTCTTTTGTTTTAAACAATAATCTTTTTTTGTACTACGAGTGCCCGCTCGTTTAATTGAAACACTGAAAATTAATTGTACTTAAAATTAATGTGACATTGGTCGTTTGGACATTACTTAGAAATAAAATATAAGTGTTGCTATATGCTAAAAATTAGGAGCTTTATATTCAATAGTCGTCTGTCGCAAATAAATATATTATTATAATATAATATGTACAACAATCGTTTCAATTTGAAGAACAAACACCAATGACGTGTACACTGAACACAATCTCTTCATGCTTATAATTTGCCTCTTGTTCCACAGAATGACTTTACTAATTTATTCACATTAACAACTTTTTTTAAATCCCAGTTTCGTTAGTTCTCTATCCTGTACAAAACTATGTATTTGCCACAGTTGCTTAGACTAGAGGTTTGTCTAGTTTGCGAGTTAGCTGGTCAAACGACCGTTTTATCTCCGCTCGGGTGATTCACAGCATAATCTTGTTATTATGTGTTTAAACCGGCGCGGGTGCCGGCACAACGCGAGATATGATTGGATGCCAATTTGTTCATATTTTAAATATGATTGTTTCCAAGTGGCCAGGGCCTTTATCTGTCCATTCACGAGACGCGAGCGCGTAATTTATTTATATTTTTAAAGTAAAGTTAATGGTCAACAACTTTTTTTAGATGATAAGTCTGTAAAACAAACGAGCGAGGACCTAGATAGTCAAGTTTGGAGAAAAAAGTGACAAATTATAGATTTTTCTTAAATTACATACATACTTTGTATAGGTTATATCTTAAAAACCATGCATTTTTCGTAATTAAGAATATGACCAAAATTGTAGGAAATTTAATAAGCTTTAATTGCTTCTTAGAAGTAAGGTCGCTAATGCGCACCGTTTTCGAGTTACGAGTCAAAAACAGAAAAAAGGGACCCCCCCCACCCCGGCGGCGCGTGTTATCGAGAGGAATTTATTAGACTTTGTTCAGGGGTCCTACCCCTACACAATCCTAAAACTTTTTGAACTACATACCTAGGTTAGTTCCTCTAATTTTCCTATTCTGCTCGGGCTATATGTAATAGTGTCAGATCTGTAGGTACAAATTTAGTTGTTCAATTAAATTGTACGTATTAGGTATAAAGTTCATACTATAACATACATCTATTAAGTAGTTATTTATCTATACCAACACTATAAAGAGGAAAGATTTAATTTTGATTGTTTGTTTATTTGCATTGAATAGACTACGAAACTATTCAAGTGATTTTAACTAAACTTGGTAGAAAGATAGAATAAAACTTGGGGAGTAACATAATTCCTCATTCCCACGGGAAAAACTGGTAATGCGAGTGGAGCCGCGGGGCGGAAAGCTAGCTTTTAATATAATTTATATAGTGTTTTTGTAATTTAAATTATGTTAGCTATGTAATGTTAAAAGTACACAACTATCTATTGTTACCACACATCCTGTAAAGCTTTTAATTCCAACATAAATATTCCCTAATTGTTATCTTCCGTGTTTAGTAATAGTTCATTAAGTACTTTATTATCTAAAGCTAAAGCTGAGCTCTATATTTTGTATTAAGCTTAAGTTATCTTAATAGTATACATACAACAAAGGGAGACTGCCTTTCAAAAAAAACTTATTCTTATAGGAACAAAGGTTCAAAAACTTGTTAATATTGTCCAAATCTTATTTGGTTGGGCTCAATGAACATTTTATTATTAAATTAATCTGAAATGAAATATTACTATTGTAATGCGGGCGTGCGGTCTCGGCATTACCTACCTACTTTGTAAAATAGTAACATCCCATCTCTTCCCATTGGGTGTCGTACATGGACGTACCGTCTATTAACACGCATTCGACAAGGATGAACAGCATGATGACGTAGGCTTGTGTCAAGTCAAGTCATCCGAATGCAAGAACTTGTTTTCTTAGACCATGGTGTTGTAGAAGGCGACTAAGGCTAAGAGACTTGGGTGCAGTTACCGTATATATAATATATATATAGGCGACAGGCTGTCACTAGAAGCACTATGCAGTAGGCTTACTACGTAAGAAGCGACAAGCTCGAGAAGCTGTCAAACGCGACGTATTGACAGAACTACAGTGGCTCTAATGTTACTATGTCGCTTTTGACAGCTTCTTGACCTTGTCGCTTCTTACGTAGTAAGCCTACAGGAAACACAATGATCGGTGTACCTTATTTAATTTTTAGGTGCGTAGTAATGTGTAAAGAATCTTTACCCAAACACTTTGCAAAGTGGTTTTAGATTGGCCCCTCTGTAAGCTTACTAAAACTCGTCTGAATCCTTAAAGAGCATGTCTTTTATGTATGTCGTTAACCAAGGCGAATAGTACTTCCTCAAATTCGTTGGACAAACCTGATTATGACAGCTCTGTGTCCCAATGGCGGACACATTCAAATTAGAGATACAAACCAACAATTCCTGCTGAAGGGTGTCACCGCTCAATTAGACTATTGGCCTTGTCTTCACTATGCCAGTAACTACGCTATGAAAGTATAGTCTAACAACACTGATCCGTACATTTCGTAGCTAATATTAATATAAATTTCATATATTTTTGTGTGGTAGTCCTGGACAGGTGTCTCGGTGGGGAAGGAACTTCAAAGCTACTAAAATAAGATTTTAGTATACTGTCTACATTAGATGTTAACCTATACACATAAGACTTTAAAGGTTTTATGTATATCTCCCGGGTACTCTATGATTCCAATAAAATGCTTATTGGATGAACCTATCTGAACTCTTGTGCCATTTTATTTTAAGCTGACCTGACACATCTTTTATCATGCCCGTTCCGTTTTTCCACCAACAACCGGTGTAGCTTATTACGTTGATTTTGCGCTAAAGCGTAGAACAATTAAAATACAAGAAATGTATCGCTGTACTGTAACTATGGTATTTATTAGCTCTAGCATCAAAAAATGGTTTTGTAATATCCATTGACCATTATACCAGTAGACGGCGCCAGTGACGTTCGAAGTCAGTAAACGAGCTACTGGTATAATGAAGACAAGCATTTAGGCCCTTTGTTTCAATTGGTGTGAGTAGTGGAATATTAAGAGGACCTCATAAATTACCTAGTATATAATTACGACGGTGTCTAGGTAGAGTCAGCTCTCACGGTTTTCGGTTCGAAGGGCAAACACAAGTTGAACTTGATTCAGTTAATTGAATTTTTTTATGCATAGGCATAGTAAATTTTATTATGTACTTACACCATGAAATTATTCTTGTTTTTCTTTCGCAACATTAGTGATAACTTGTTAGAACTAGTTAAAATTACAAATTTTACCTGCTAGAAAATGGTTCTGTGAGAAGTCAACTAATTTGCACTGATCCAGCGTTCACCTTTATAAAAGCACAGAATAAATAAATAGTACTAGTTGATAAAAGGTAGTATGGATGTATTTATAAATGGGTACTTAATTATTGAAGATGATGATGATGAATTATTAGCGAATAAGTAATTAGTCTGAATCTGACTATGATACACATATAGATATGACATTGTTTATGATATGATATGACATTGTTTGTTGTTATACTGAATTCTATTTTAAGTACCTAATTATAATGATAATAATAATAAGAATTTTATGTAAAAATATTTTTTATAATTTTTTGTAAAGAAATTGAAATATGGACAAAATGTATATAACTATGTATACTGTCTGAAATAAAAAAATATTTAATTTAATTTAATTTAATTATAAGCACATATTTAGACACTAATTGTCAACAACAAAGAGCTTATTGTTTAAGTGTAGTATAGAGTGTAGGTAGAGTAGAGGTTAGTTTCATTGCAATTTGCACTGCACTGAAACACCGCATTTCATTCAATTTAGGTACCTACTGTAGAGCACACAAGGATACACGGAGAATAGGCTATTTGACAATGCGAAAAATAAAGTGTTAATTACTGTAATCAGTATGTAATGTAAGTTTAAAAATGGATATTTACTATGGGAAGTTGAAAATAATAATTAATTTATGTAAAAATCCGTAAATAAAAATGTATTTTTTTTTGGCGTTTGTCACGTGACTCAAAACGCTCCTGTTTGGTCGGGTATAGGACATATGTCACTAGCCAGTAAACATCGTTTTCTACTTAAGCAACTTGTAGTAGTAGTACTGGCTAGTGACGTCACCGATGCCATTTGCGACGCCATATTGTCAAAGTAGCGTTTTGGCGCGCTACTTAAATATTGAATTTTTATTTTGATATTTTTCAGGAAATATGTACTTACCAGAATTAAAAAATACAACTATTACTGGGATCCACAAACTCTACTGAATAATAAAAAATATATTTTAAAAACCACTCAAATAGCCTATTCGGAATATAACATTTTTGTTTGTATTGTTTTTTTATGTTCGTTGTTTTAACTTATTTGTCAGATAAGCAGGAAAAAACACAGAATACAAATCATTTATCATGTTCAGAGAGTCTCTGATCATGTTGGTAATAAAAAATAAACAGTATTGCCAACATGACTATTGACAAGTGACATAAAATTGTGGGCGGAACACTTGTTATTCCTCTGCATGCTCTCACGAGTCTGTTCTCCTAGTACCACGATGCAATGTTTGTTTTGTTGTAGTTTCCCAATTTTACCAGTTCCGAACGAGCTTGTCGGACGGCGGACTAATCTGTTTGGAGGAAAATAAACATACGCCAATACAAGTTTATTACGATTGGATGGCCTACATAACGTTATACTGTTTAGTGTGTTAAATATGGGAAATATTAAAACTTTACTCAAAAAAATGCGGGCAGCGCAAGACCGATCATTGTGGAGATCCTTGGGTGAGGCCTTTGTCCAGCAGTGGACGTCTTTCGGCTGAGATGATGGTGATGATGATGACTCAAAAAAATACTAAATGCTCACCAAAATAACTGGATTGCACACTAAACATTGGTTAGGTTAGGTTTAGAGTGTAAACCATTTATTTTGATGTGCATTTTTGATATCGATTTAAATACATGCCGTTAAATTATTATGATGTAACATGTCAAGATTATTTTTTGTCCGCACACTAGGTACACCTTTTTTCTTATAACCTTGCCAGTTATTTACGTTTTCATACTGCGGCACTGCGAATTCGTCCACTATGCATTATCCTATTTTATTTCTATTGTCTGTTTCAGACCACCAACCCGCGTCACTTTTATCTACACTTTTTCCATACCTAAAGGTTGCCTGGTAGAAATTGCTACCTTAGCAATAAGGCCGCCTTTTGGCTCTTCTGTTTTCTTCTGTTTTTTTTCTGTATGCTGTGTCTTTCTGTCAATAAAGTTGTCAGATAACTATTTTAATATTATGAAATGTATTTTTAATTACAGTTTAAAATCATATTTTTTGTTGTTCATATTCAGAGAGATGGGAGCCGCTTCGAAGCGGCTCTTCAAATCTCTTTGTTCATATTGTTCTAGTACTTGTCATAGCAAAATTAAGGTGAACAGTACACAGCAGATGTGTTCCACAGAATATGCATTGTAACAATTCAAATTTATACAAAATGCTTCGTAAATAATAGAATAGAGTTACGAAACTCGGACAAAAGCATATAAAAGCGATCATAAATGTCCATCACACTAATTCATAAGCAACACTTATGTCCATAGCAATGACAACATTGGGCCCCTACAGAAACCAACTATTCGGCGAAGCAATGCATAGCACCGACCATTGATGGGTTTACAAAAAAAAGTTAGATTTTGCAGTAAAAATTACGTTTATAAAAATTTCAGACGGAGTTTTCCGTTGAATAGTATGTATTAAATTATAAAAACTGTCTTGGAGTAGTTTTATCATTTAAGAGCAATAATTTGAATGTGCCTTGTAAAGTAGAATAGAATGAAAAAAAAAATGTCTTTTTCGGAGGTATGTACAAACATTATACACAGGATCAACTTACTCCAAAAGGTATAGACTATATAGACTTACTATTGACTCTTTTGTGTATACTTCTATAAATAGAAATACGATTTCATTGATCTCTTAGTTTAAGATTAAGGCTATAATTCTCACCTTTGTTATTTGATAGTTCTATATAATATTTTAAGGTTTAAAATATAATTATAAATAATAATTTAATGTAACGGACGTTAGGACTGCCACGATACAGGCTAAGCCTAGTGTGGGGTTCACATGTAATACATATGTTATTTGTAAACATAATTTTGGCAAATAAAACATTTATTATTATTTATTATTATTATTATTATTAAGGTACTATTAAGTATACTCGTACTTGTGTGCCAAAACTCAGGGTAAAGAGCCAGCGAAGGCTGATATTAATATTAACACTTTAATATTAGTGAAACTTGATTCGTCCACTTCTTTAATAGAAAGATAGATAGGTAGACAGTTCAAAATAAATTAAAAATGAATGTAAAAGAACAGAATGGAATAAAGATGTTACAAAAACTACTGATACGCTGGCCTTGGATGGAGCCGTCAATGTAATGAAAATTTTTGTCTCGAAAGCAAATCAGATTCACTGTCGCCTTCGAATAGAAAAACTAAAATCTGTTGTGAGTCATGCGATCCTAATGCATGAGAATCGAGGACGTTGACTCCCACACTTCTCCGTATGATTTTGACAGAAAATAATGTTTTCTCCAACTTAACACCGTTTCGACTAACACTCAGGCTTTGAGCTTTTTGGTGATTGAAGGATGATTGCACAAAAATACGTAGGTTTAATTTACTCTTTTATAACCTACAGATGCTATTTAGTATTACTAGTTTTCAAACTATTTTCAATAATCTGATTATTTTTAATCGGCTTTAATAGGTGGTAATGTACACCGAGAATTTTACTGGTTGTTTAACCACAACATAGTGATAGTAGCATTATTTATTCTGTGATAGTAGGTACTTATTAAACTGAATAATTTTCCCTGAGGAACATAGTACGTCGATATCTCAAAAAAAAAAACAACTTCTCATACAAACTTCAGTCACGGGACCGACCTTTGTATGGCAAGTTGAATTTTAATGTTAAGACTTCAACCTACGTACCTACTTAGGGAAAGTTGTTCAGTTTCATGAGTACTGTAACGAGGTGCATTGCGTGCTACCTCTTTGCCACGTTTTCTACTTCATTTCTCATCTCATTTACCATTTTCGTCTAAATTCAAATATATTTAATTTTGGAATTCATTCAAAATCATCCGTCAATCATCCATTTTTTATTATTTATTCCTAGTCTTACTCCTGGCCACGAACTACGTGGCCATCCTCCAAAATGTATAATTAAAGTATGAACTCCTGAAAGTATGTGTAATTAAAGTGTGTTGTCTTGTCACGGTGGCGAATATAATTTATGTGACTTTAGTCCCTTCTTTTATTTGTGCATCATCTATTACCAACACGTAGTTACCCGCAGGCTCGTTCAGGACCTAGACGAGCCGCGGGTGTAACAGTACTACTACTATGTTGCTAATAAACAACCAGTTAAATTTCACGGTGTATATTGGTGGTGGTACTTTACTTAAATCACACTATAATTTAATCTAAAATTTTAGTCCTCGTCTTTATCGTTCACATAGGATGAAAAGGATGGAAAATAAACGGATTGAGTTTTTAACCGACTTCAAAAAAGGAGGAGGTTCTCAATTCGACGCGTATGTTTTTTTTTTTTTTTTTTTGTGTGTTTGTTATAAGATATCTCCGCCAATTGTGAACCGATTTTCAAAATTATTTTTTTAATCGACCAGGTTTACTTTCAGGGTGGTCCCATAAAAATTTCACTAAGATCGGATGATTAAATTTGAAGATATGAGGAAATAACTCCTCAATTGACGATGCCGTTATACCCGATCGGTAAATTATTTTGGCAATATCTCGGCTTCTTATCAATCGATTTCAATAATTTTTCGTTTTATAGATAGTAGTTGTACTCAAAATGCTTTCATATAAATTTGGATTATATCTCATGGCGGAGTAGAAGACTAAAACCATGAAGGAAGACAAATATTACGCGCTCAGATGGAGTATCATGCCTATTTTGTATCGAAACCAATGCGGCCGCACAGAGGGGTGGGAGGGTAGGGGGAAGCGGGAGACGGTGTTTGTCTTTAACTCTATCAGTCTCTATCACACATCTTTGAATACGGTACGTTAGAAAAAGATAGAGACATTCATGTTATGACATGCCCAACTAAAAACAAAATATCAATAAAGTATGACATTTATTTGTCTTTATTTGGCATGTAAGAAACAAGAAACTTAATGGTTACTGAATTTGAAAATAGTGATGTGATGTGGTATGAAGCGTAACGTATATTTATCGATTATTTTACATGGCTACTGGACTTATTTATCGAACTTCTCATATACAATGGTGATCAACTTGCAACTTGCAATAATATTGGGAATTGCTTACTTCTTTGGGCATTTAGTATTTTGTCTTTTTGCTTTTCCATGCATATATTATGTATATCTTTTATTTCCTAGAGAGCAGCGAACTACCTAGAGAGGCATGGGGACAGACAAATAAAAATACAGTCAAAACCGTGCCAGTAATGTAGAGTTCTTTTTTTTCATAATTTGGTGGGAAACCTGAAAGCTTCTACCATTCGATACAAAAGTTAGAGTGTAACATAATAAAATCAAGTGTGTTATTTAGCATTTTAACATTAGTATTATTTATTGCGTATATTTGTATTGAATTGTTTATTTAATTAGTTATTATTTATAGCCGCTTAAATAAGCATCAACCAAACTCTTCTAGTGGGTGTCTTACTGTGAGAATGGACAACTAACAACAACCCGCCTGCCAACCGTAAAGATTTTTCAAAAAGCCTCCTGAAGGAACCTTAGTCCAGCAGCGGGACTGTTTCAGGCTGTTTGTTTCCATCACTGCTTGGCAATTGAGATGGGGTTCACAGTGGTTGTAGGTTACGCGCCGGGAACTATACATTCGTCTATTTTATTTAAATATAAGCAAGCAAGCAAACGCGCAGTGGACGGATGTTAGGTTGTTTATTATCACAACCCACAACCCTTACGCTAGCGAGGCGCAATTGTTTTTAGTAAGTCGCCGGGAACCACAAGGCGGCGTCCTTCATACCTTATTACCGGGGTAGTCAATAGCAACAACTGCGATCCCTGATCCGTCAACTAAGCAGTATACTATCAGAAGTGTTGCTTAATACCTGCGTAAATTTTTTTCTTCCTTCATGACTAAAACGAAAACTCTTCAATAAACAACAGCACACTCATTGCGTTGCTTTTGTTATAATTGAAATAACAAGAAATATGCGGTTTTGGTTCATATATTCTGTAAACTAGTCATAGATTAAAGATTTGAAAACCCCAAGATAACAACTTAAGAATTTTTCCGTGGACTAAACCGGCGAGCGTTGTCGGTATCGTAGTGGTTTGGTCAGTTGTTCGCCATTCGGAAAACTTAGGTTAAAGTCTAATCAAGTATAGCAATGTTTTAGAATTTAATAATCAAACGTAAGACTGTAAAGGAAACATAGTGAGAAAATCTGCATTTAATTATGTACTAAACAAAACAAATTAAAGTTTTGTGAGTACCTAACTTGTCATGGTAAATTTCCACTAAAAAGGGTAAAATAAAAAGATAATTTAAAAAATATATAAAACCGCCTTCAACGTCCTAACCTACACTAAAAAGTTACAAATAAAATATAAATCTAGCTGAAAGCATATCAATTTAATATGGCTATTAATATTCCTTATTTACTTACATAAATTGTAACATCATAATAAACATGTGTAGACATTGTTATACAATTTATCTTGGAGTCGGTGCCAGCTAATCACCATCATTTCGACCAAAAGACTTCTACTGCTAGCAGTCATCTATAGTGGGCTCAGTATCTAGTACTCTGACCGCGTTCTTTAAATTTTTTATATTCAACGATCTGAATTTTTGAGATCAGATGTGGTTCCGATTAAATAGCTAGCCTCAACTGGCACCGACTCCAAGGTGAAGAGTATAACAATGTCTACACATGTTTATATGATGATACAATTTATGTAAGTAAATAAGGAATATTAATAGCCATATTAAATTGATATGCTTTCAGCTAGATTTATATTTTATTTGTAACTTTTTAGTGTAGGTTAGGACGTTGAAGGCGGTTTTATATATTTTTTAAATTATCTTTTTATAAATACAGCTGTCAAATTAAGCATAATTTTAAGTGTGATGGTTTCAATTTGATGTTTTTGCATACACCCTAAACTTGTACGATCGTCGCATCAAATCCATGTTTAACATCTCCAAAACGAAACTGGCAATCACCTGTCCCTTTTTGTCCATGAACGTACCAATGACACGTTATTGCAATTTACTATGGTTAAAGCTTGAAGTTGTTAATGATGTTTTGGCGGTATATTGAGAATGATATATTTATTATGAAATTTTAAACTAAGATTCACAAAGCTTGTAAAAAATCATAAAGCTTTCGGTCACTCAAGCGTAGGTATAACTTTATTATAAAAAGCGTTTCATTCATTCTACGCATTAAAATCAACACCACGAGATTTATGAGGCCGCCCGTAAAATTCCCATTATTCAAAATTCCTATGGAGATGTCAACAGAGCTGTAAAATGACGTCACCGTCCACAGTCCTGCAGGCCTTAAAACGCTGAAAGAGGTCACTAGAATGATTATGGCGATCGTAAAATTAAGCTTCCTGTGCTAGGTTGGTGCAATGTACTAGACACCAGCGGATAATGCTTGAATGTGCCGTCTTTTGAGGATTAGGTTCAAAGATATATTTTATTCTCATAAGAATCTTACAATTCACTTAGATAAGAAATAACAGAAGTACTAATAAATTATATTCTTAGTATAAACATGTGTAGCGTAAGCAGGCTAAGTAACAGGCATAAAAAATAAATAGACAAGTGGGTGAAACGCAAAACGTAAATACCCGAAAGACAGCATCCCAAAACCAGAAGGGTTCCCTTACGAGTATAGGATCACTCGGGTGTCTGTCCGTCCGTCTGTCAGCGCCTATTCCTTTGAAATTACTGGATCGATTAATTTGAAATTTGGTACACGTATATATAAATCCATGATCCAAAGACCGACGTGCGACATTAAATAATTAATTTAAAACATGGCTGCAATTTTTGTGTGATAAGTTAGACTTTAAAAAATAAAACGTTTCGCCATGCGGCATATCAAATAAAAGGGCTTGTTGTATGAATTTCAAATAAATATTTTTTACAATTTCAACCGGCGAAAAATTAAACCCCTTATCTCCGAAACTACTGGGCGTAAACTTAAAAACCTAATGAAGTCTATGGTATGTAGGTACTAACTAATAAGATATTTTGAAATTTCCCATTACTTTAAATACCATAGACTTCTTCTAAGTTTTTTTTGTGATTTCTGGGTAAAAAACAATGACCAGTACTTTTTTTTTAATTTTTGTTACTTACAGTGATAAAGATGAGAGGGAATGGTCAATGTTCGTATGTATTCTTATATAACTTCATAATTATTTAGCGTACCGTATTTAGCATAAAGATGTTAAATATATACATATATTTGAAATCGTTTTACAAGCCCTTTCATTTGAAAATTGAAATTAATTATTTAATGTCATAAGTTCGTCTGGGTCACGGATTTGCATACGTGCACAAAATGTGAACTCAATCAGTCGTTTGTACGGAGCCCTCTACAGACGAATGCAACTCGCATTGACCGGTTTTTTATTGACCTATCTAATGTTATCCAAATATGTCAGTAAAAATACATGGAAATCGTACCATAAAAGGGGTCTTCACTTGCATCAAATCGGGCAGTTCTGATTTTTTTATATGTTGTATGTAATGAGGTGGTAATGACAAATATAATTTTTCCAACTCGAAAGCCTTCCGGAACATTGTAAAATTCATAAAAAACCATTAAATTTTTCAGTTTTTGCCATTTTTTACCACCAAGGACCCGTTTTACGGTAGAAGTCACTATGAATTCTTTTAAAGTAGACTAAATTTGCAACAAAATGAGAATAGTTGGGTCTCGATAAGCTGAATAGTTTCAAAGATACAAGCTGTTCCAAATGTTTGCAAAATTTCTTAAATAATACAATTTAGAGTTTAGGGTGTCTGTCAAAAATATTTTTCTACTAAAGGTGTGCTTTTTATTATTTTTATATATAGTATAGGGTATATAATTATTTATAATAAAAAAAAACAAAACCATAATACAAATTTTTTGCAAATATTTGAACAGCTGTATCTTTGAAACTATTCAGCTTATCGAGACCCAACTATTCTCATTTTGTTGCAAATTTAGTCTACTTTAAAAGAATTCATAGTGACTTCTACCGTAAAACGGGTCCTTGGTGGTAAAAAATGGCAAAAACTGAAAAATTTAATGGTTTTTCATGAATTTTACAATGTTCCGGAAGGCTTTCGAGTTGGAAAAATTATATTTGTCATTACCACCTCGTTATATACAACATATAAAAAAATCAGAACTGCCCGATTTGATGCAACTCAAAATGTACCAATTCCATGGACGACGAAAAATGGAGGAGGTTCTCATGTCGACGCGTATATATTTTTTATGTATGACCACGCGTAACTTTTTGCAGAGTATTTCGATTTCGATATATTTATTTATTAGATACACTTCGAATTTGGTACCAAATAAATTTGAAAAAGTAAATCCAACCATTAAGGTAAGAAAACAGTGGATGACTGAATGTAGATTTTCCCGTGGGAACTATGTATTTTCCCGCTGTAAAATGTAGCCTACATCCTTCCACAACGTCTATTCTATCTCTGTACCAAGTTCATTGATGGGTTAAAGGGTAACAGACAGACAGCCAGATAAAGTTTTTGCTTATCAGTCGGTTTATTTGTAAAAAAGTTTATAAATAAATAATTGTCTTACACTGTGTAGGATAAAACCGGCCAAAATCACTCGTTCACGTACTTTTTTTTTATTACGCTAGTTTAGAAAGTATTCTGTATACCAAAAATAAGAAAATATACATGATACTAATACTTTTCGCAGGTATTCGTTTTGACAAAAACTCAGAGAATAAAGTGAAACGACTAATTCAGTTAAAAGGGATTGTAAACAATTTAAGCCGAAGCTTTATCGACGGAAGTTTTGGAGCGACGACGGTGATAATGATAGCATCATCCGGATGAGTGGTGTGACTTTTAGCTTGACAATGGGAATGGTTATCAAATAGGTACATGATATGGCTCGCCAATTGCGGACGAGCGGGTGTCTCGCGTCACAGATAAGGGATTTTCGGGAAAGGAGCGGGAAGCAAAGAGTATGGAGCAATGCCACGCGTGGCAGTCATCAGCCACACGCGTCCGAATCATGTGGTACGTGATACTGGCCCTTACGGCCGCATGCGCAGCAGAGCACGCCTCGCAAGACGTAGTGCACAGCTTCGCTGATCCAGTACCCTCGCCAACGTCTTTCTTCAATCACCTCGTAGTCGACAGGAACACTGGCCGCGTCTACATCGGTGCCGTCAACAGAATATATCAGCTCTCTCTAGATTTGGAAGTTGCACAGTCGATTGTTACGGGACCCGTCAACGACTCCGCCCAAATCAAGAAACCAACGGACAATGTGAACAAAGCTCTTCTAATAGACTACTCGTCCAGCCGCCTGATCACGTGCGGTTCTGTGTTGCAGGGGTTGTGTTCGGTGCGGAATATTAAAAACATCTCACTTGATGTTCGTGAAGTACGAGAACCAGTTGCGGCGAATAATGTGAAATCATCGACAGTGGCGTTTATCGCGCCTGGTCCGCCTAATCCGCCAATGACGCAGGTCATGTATGTAGGGGTCACCTTCACCGGAAACTCACCTTATCGCTCTGAAGTTCCCACTGTAAGCAGTCGGTCCCTCGAAGATGACAGGCTTTTTATGATAGCCAGAACGGCAGTCACAACAGGAACTAGAATGTTTGTCAATTCACTAGTACGAGAAAGGTACCCTATTAACTATGTATATGGCTTTAGTTCTGAAGGATTCAGTTACTTTTTAACTACACAATTGCGCGGCGTGAGTTCAGATACTTACTACAGTAAACTGGTGCGTGTCTGCCATGACGATGAAAACTATTATTCCTACACAGAAATACCCATGTCATGCACTGGCGAAGGCGGCGGTAATTATGGATACAATCTCGTTCAAGCCGCCTTTGTAGGAAAAGCTGGATCAGTATTAGCAGGAGAGCTTGGAATTACAGCCCAGCACGAAGTATTATTTGCAGCTTTCAGTAAGAGTGAATCTATAAACACCAACACTCCTTCCGACTTGTCAGCTCTGTGTGTTTACTCACTCAAGGCAATTCGCCATAAATTTATGGAAAACATAAAGACATGTTTTAGTGGTAACGGATCACGAGGCTTAGATTTTATATCACCATCTCATGCTTGCATTGGAACTAAACTACAATCTATTAGTGAAGACTTTTGCGGGCTAGACGTGAATACCCCTCTGGGAGGAGAACAGCCCGTTGAAGCGGTTCCTGTGGCAGTATTTACAAAGAGGCTAACTTCTGTGGCAGCTACAGCTACTGGCGATTATACAGTGGTATTCGCTGGCACTGCCCAAGGCCATTTAAAGAAAATCGTCGTCGAGAGCGCCACATCGGCATTCGAATATGGTGATATCGTTGTTGATGAAGGTTCATCTGTGAACAAAGACTTATTTTTCGATACTCGACTGATGCATTTATACGTAATGACTGAAAAGAAAGTGTCTAAAGTGAAAGTTCAAGAATGCAGCGTATATGAATCGTGTTTAACGTGTCTCGGAGCCAAAGACCCATACTGTGGATGGTGTTCTCTTGAAAATAAGTGTAGCCTAAGATCGGATTGCCAAGATGCAGCGAAAGATCCTCTGTATTGGATCTCATATCGTAGCGGTCGTTGTACGACTATAACCCAAGTTACGCCCAGTCAGCTACAGCGAACAACAGCCAGGACATTAGATTTAGTTATTGAAAACTTGCCCACACACAATGGACAATTCTTATGTGCATTTACAGCTTTAGATCGTACTTTAATTACCAACGCTACCAGAAAACCTTATGGTGTTAATTGTACTACTCCGCGTACCGACACACTCCCACCGATCCCCGCTGGTCAACATCATTTCACTGCCAAATTGTCGGTACGCACTACACAGGGACCTAATTTGGTAGCTACAAATTTTACGTTTTTCGATTGCAACACGTACAGCTCGTGTACCCAGTGCGTTAGTTCTTCATTCCCATGTGATTGGTGCGTAGATGGACATCGTTGCACTCACGATACCGCCGAAAATTGTAGGAATGATATACTAGTTACTGGTGTCAGCAATTTCCTTCCAAGCTATAGATCTGGTCCAGGCTTCTGTCCCACGATTAATTCTACGTCGGATGGCACTAATGAAATTTTAGTTCCTTCAGGTGTAAAGAAAGCCATAAAAGTAAAGGTACACATAATCGGTCAATTCCTAGTCCAATCTAGGTTCATTTGCCAATTCAATATTGAAGGTCGTGTTACTCATGTAAACGCGCAACTTCTTGCAGATACTATTTATTGCGAAGCCGTTAAATTTACGTACACATCGCGCGCTTCTAACATCACCGCTTCTTTCGCTGTCATATGGGAAGGGTTTAAGCCTTTAGATAATCCGGATGATATCCACATTCTGATTTATCGCTGTAACGACATGGCGAATAATTGTGGGATGTGTTTAGAACTACCTGACAAATTTGGATGTGGATGGTGTCAGGGCTCCGATCGATGCGAAGTTCAGGCGCAATGCGGTTCCCCAAGCGTTTGGCTAAATCGCACACAGACCTGCCCAAACCCCGAAATTCACTAATTCTCGCCACTGCTAGGCCCGTGGGATGGAGGGACTAGTATCACTATCGAAGGATAGTGAACGCAAATAACCCAAAGGCATTCCATTCGGAAGAATAAGCATCAAAGTGATGGGTCGGAATTTCCATTCCATTTATATGCATATGCCAAAGATATACGTATACTACGATAACAGACCTTACATAGGGGATTGCAAAAGCGCGATATAAATCTAGATCCGAATAGACCTTTAGAATTAGAATACGGTTTCATTATGGATGACGTACAAAGTGTACAAAACCTTACAGGTAGTGTCTTCTTACTTTATCCTGATCCAGTCTTTGAGAAGTTTGACAAAGACGTAAATTATAACGAGTTGGAGTACTTGACGATAAACGGTCAGAATTTAGTATAGATGCTAGCACATGCGGTTGGACATTTGCACTACGAAATTTACCTCTACCGCTACAGAATACGAGCGCTCTTAAGGTTAACTTGTCCAGCCGCATGTGCTAGGTACCTAGTGTAAAATTAAGGATATGAAATGTTATAAAAATAGGACCTAACATAACTAACTTTGCTTTATTTTTAATTGCATTAATAATTACATATGATTTAAGTATATTTTTGTTAACTTCAATAAAATTATAATCAAACTCGTACATTATTTCTATTCCATTTTAATAAATAGATATACATAAACACTTCAACATATTTAGTGGAATGAAAAAAACACAACGTTTTTATTGTTTTTTTAGTTTAATAATTAGGAACAATTATATTATTTAAACCTGCTGTCATCTATACTAATATTATAAAGAGGAAAGGTTTGATTGTTTGTTTGTTTTTTTGTTTGTTTGTTTGCATCGAATAGGCTCCGAAACTACTGAACCGATTTCAAAAATTCTTTCATGAAAGTAGAAAGTAGTGAGTAACAAAGGCTATATTTTATTTTCAAAAAAATTAGGGTACTAAAACTTCAATAATGTAACCCAAGGTGTAAAAAAATACCTAAAATATTCCTTATAATTGCATTGGCTCCGAAACTACTGGACCGATTTTAATGAAACTTGGTACAAAGATAGAATTAACCTTGGGGACGGACATAGGCTGCTTTTTGCTGAGGGAAAATATCTCATTCCCACGGGAAAGACTGCAAGCGCGGGCGGAACCGTGGGGCGGAAACTTATATAATATAATAATAATATAATACTTGATATCTATCTATACCAAACTGAGCTTGGGGTATGATAGAATAGACCTTGGAAATTAACATAGGCTACCTTTTACCGCGGGAAAACTCCTCATTCCCACGGGAATAATGGCAGCGCAGGTGGAAAGTTTTGATGAAACTTTGTACAGAGATAGAATAGACCCTGGGGATGTGTATAGGGATACCTTATACTACGGGAAAATACTTCATTCCCGCGGGAAAGTACCATATTTCCACGGGAAAATGGTAGGTCGGGCGGAACTTTTTGATGAAACTTGATACAGAACAGATATAGAATAGATCTTGAAGATGGATAAAGGCTACCATACACCGCGGTAATATACCTCATTTTCACGGGAAAAATAGTAGCGTGGCCGGAAAATTAAGATAAAACTTGGTACAGGGATATAAAAAATTCTGGGGATGGATAAAGGCTTCCTTTTACCGCGGGAAATTACTTTATTCCCACGGGAAAATTGGTAAGGTAGGCCAGAAGTTTTGATGAAACTTGATACAGAGATAGAATAGACCTTGGGGAAGGTAACAGAGTACCAGTAACCGCAGGACAATAGTTCATTCGCACGGGAAAATGGTAGTTCTAAAGGGGTGTTTTGGTAAAACTTGATTACAGAGATAGAATAGATTTTGGGGATGGATCTATATCCATCCCCAAAATCTAATATGTAAAAAAAATATAATATGTAAGTATAGCTACTTTAACCGAAAAAATATGTTATACTGTTGGCGCGGGTAGAGCAGCAGGGCGAAAAGTTGTAATAAAAAAATAGAAAAAGTACAGAGATAGAATAAACCTTGCAGAAGGACATAGGCTACCTTTTACCGCGGGAAAATACCTCATTCCCACGGAAAAAAACGGTGAGTGGTTAAATGCGAAAGTAATGTTTCTGTGTTTGTTACACTTATTGGAGGCCAGAAGCAGAGAGTGATATAGGCTACTTTTTCAGGCTGGGAAACATCTTATTCCTATGGGAAAAGACGAAAACCAATGCGAGCGAAGCCGCGGGCGGGCAGCTAGTTTAAAGTAATATAAATTATTATGTAGCTGTCAGACACCCATAGTACAGGGTCTGCCTAGTTTGGGGTCAAATGGCCGTGTGTGAGGTGTTGAAATATTTATTATTTATTTTATTACTTTTTTTATTCTTGGCATCAATCAATATTTGTATGACTTGCATTGATTTTACAAAATTTCCTATACGCGATTCGCTTACAACTTGAACCAAATTCAACCACAGAGCCACGATTTAAACGGCTCTTTTTTTAACTGTAGCCATTGTTCTAACCCAAAAATATTCACGTTGGACTTAGATTTATAACTTCTGCATATTCACGAAGTCCGTGTATTTGGTGCGAAACTTTCATACATCTGTCTACGATCGCGATCTGCGACACTTTATAATTTCAAGTTTATTTAAGTATTCTGTAATTTGCATACATTCATACCTATCTATTAGTGTTGTATAGAATCATTTCATACTATAGGCAGGTAAAGCTATTGTAATGTATAAAAATCACCTCATTTTAACGTCATACGAGTACTAGCCAATAGTAAATCAACATTTGTACGTTTTGAGTTTGGTAGGAGCAGTTACAGTGTTAACCTGCGCTTAGTTAACTATGACGGAGAGCTTATTTCTATGTAAGTAAGATCTATTTTTGATTTATATAACTCTTTGCAAATTTAAATATTATTTTGGCATTTTTGATCTCCGCCACTTCACATCCTGATCTCGATAATCGCACACGGTCGCACTGTCCTTGTCAATTCATTATTTTCTTATAATAGAGAGTTTAAAATTTAATCTATATTTTATTTTCTCTCCCCTTGTTCCCGTCGGGAACACATCACATCATCCAATATTAAAAACGTAAAAGAATGTTTGTTCCACGTTTAAGCTTAAACTGATCAGATTGGGATTAAATTTAGAATAGGTATAGTTTTTACCGTGATTTAAAACAAGCTATTTTTTACCGCGGGATAAATTTTATTTCTACGGGAAAATATTTCGATGCGAGCATAGAGCCGCAGGTGGATAGAGAATCTTCTAACATACTACTCGTATTTAGATTAAGCTCTACTATTCACTAGTACTACTACTACTGAAGCCTGTAAACTAGACTAAATATCTCCCTTGATAGAAAGTTAAGTATTACCACAGAATACCTGCATTATAGTAACAATCATCATTAATAGTTCATATACGACATGTCTCCACCGAGGGGCTCGAGCCTACTCTGAAATCAGGGTGAACAGGCCTTAGTCGACCATGCTGGTCTAGTGCGGGTTTATCAACTTCACACAAAACCTTTCAAGGTATCCTCACGATGTTTTTCTTCTCCGTAAGTGCGTCGAATAAACGTACATATTAATTCGAAAATCTAAAATACACGAGGCTTAAACCCGCGAACTTTCGAATGGAAGTATACAGCCCTAGCCACTTGGCCACCGACGCTCTCATGAGAGCATTAATAATAATTGACAAAAGATAATTTTCAAGGGGAAAAACTTAATTTAAAGTCAAAGTCTTAGAGTATAAATAGAAAAATTTCAGGTCAAAGTATTTATTTTTAACTTCAGGATATTTACATAACTTAGTAAGTCAATTACATGGTATTTTCTGGTTCAAAAATTGGCTGTCTTCTGTGGAGAAGAACTCGCAGGACTCGCCGGAAGAACTCGCAGGGAGAATGCAATACAATACAAATATTATTTCTTCTTTATATCTTCTTTTTTATTTCTTTCTTTATTCTTTTATTCTTGAATTTTCAGTAGTAGACTATTATAGGCTATTTTAGAATAGAATAGAAAAAAAGTAAAAGGAAATAATATCAGATTACCTATTTGGGCTACAAATAGAAGAGTTATGACAACAAACAGAGTTACGCAAAAGTTAATTTTAAACTCGTAGGTGGGATCGAGGTTATAGTTAACCCGTAAACCGACGGCGCTATTTATTTATGATCCGTTAGTACTGTTTACTTTAAAACTACTGTTCAGTGTAGGAACCTGCAGTATGAGTAAACTGGCGATATTGCAACATATTATTTATCTTTACATTGTTGCTACTTGTCCTTAAAATGTAAACCTGTCTGTATACAAATAACGGATAGTAAATAACACATTATACCTAACAATTTTTTTACCGAAAATAAGTGCAAGCCTCAGCTCTAGGTTATTTAAAAGGAACTTAACAAGAAAAACTAAGCAGTGTATTAGGGTTCTACCATAATACCTTTCCTTCAATCATGTTTCTAATACTTACTTAATTATTGTGTGGATTTTCGAGGTTAATCTACCTCACAAACCCTGGTATCGGAATTATAGAACCGCCTAAGGCTTCCGACATGGCTCCTATAACGACTACATCCGTAGACAGTACCAACGGGACCAACGGCTTCACGGGCCTTCCGAAGCATGGAATCATCTTTCTTTTCGCACAATCAGTGATGCAGCCTGCAAATATCCTAACCAAACTGAGAAAGTCTCACAGAATGAGTCAGGCGAGCTTTTGATTTGCCCACTCAACCACGGAGGCTTTATGTTTCTAGTAATATTTTATTGACAGCAAAATAAAAAGTACACGAAGAAACAACGCAGGTAGAGAGAAAACAAAATATAAACAACAAACAACAGAGAGTACAATCACAGACACTACATAGGTACCAAATTAAGCCCATTCTACTAACTTTGCCGCACACAAACAGACACTTCCTAAAAGCGCTCTCCAAAATTAGCGCGACCCGAATCAGAGCAGAACAAATTAACAACCTAATAATTACACAATGAGCGATGCACTGTCGCGGCAAGATCAGAATGCGCCGGGGCACGCAAGACATGCATTATAACAATTTAAAGTTGATTTGCGGTACAATACAACTACTAATGTAGACTATAATAACATTCACTCCTGGATTTAGGTCTCGCTTTTAATAGAGAAAAATATCCACTGTTAAATCAAAATTTGGATCTGTCCTTAGAGTATAAATATAAAAAAAATCTGGGAGGGATAGAGTACGCCTAATCGAGTATGAACCGTAAGCACGGACATGAACAATCCGAATGTCTTCAGCGCGTTCGTTTAGTATCAAATGATTATCGGAGCTGATTGTCTTTCCCGGTGAAAATAAGTAATAGGAGAACATTTTGAAATGTGCAGTGATAAGTTGCAAACACGACTGGAGGAACAAATCCAAAAAGAAAAATGTTATTGATTTCACAGCCCATTCAACATCTGCTTACGGTTGACATAAAGCAAGGACCATCATAAACCATCATAAAGGCAGCGGAGCGATGCGCGTGCTCTATGTATATTTTTTTCTAAGGAACTGTCTTTTCAGCAGATAACTGTCAAGTGCGTCCCACTTTCTTTTTACGACCATCCACGTCTGTTTTGTTTGTAAACACTTGCACTTGTATTGCACATAAATACATGGAACATAATATACATATTATATTACAGGACAGTACGTAGCCCTCTATCTACGTCTGTCGATCGGTTCCATGGCCGTGGTTTTTTCTGCTCATAAGCATCTGAGGTCTTCAGAATGCGACAGACTTATCTATTTATTTATCTATGTTGAGAGACCAACTTATGTTGCGATATCCCCAAGCTTGCCTTCCGACGACGAAAGACTCGCTATATTAAGCTTTGATGTGAAGACGACCTAAATTACAGTGTTTTTGAGGTATAAAGGACGTGGAATGTGTTTGACGAGACCTTATGGGTGCGTGTTGCTCAGCCTAGGAGAGCCTTATGTTTATTAATATCAAATTAAGACGCTCGTGTAGACGAATCGTGGAATATAATTCTCTCGAAAGTTCTATGTCAAAGTCGATACTGTTAACAATAAAATAGTGTTATTTGGTTAATTTATTTAATTAAGATCGCACGCGTCCGGAACGCAATCAGTGGGGAACCGAACTGGCGAGTAGTGGGCCCCGTCGCTTGGGCTCGCGGGCGGCGTGACGTCACAGGGTAGGTACAACACCGCACACGTTGCTAACACGGCCATACTGACGACAGCTTCGTCCTCGAAGCTCGAAGCTAAATCTGAAATTGTATGAGAGGGGGTTATGATCCTCACATACCTGCCTGACCTTGGTCAGTTTGATTCATCAGCCTGACTTCTTGTCAGATATTGGTCCAGCCTGACTTCTTGTCAGATATTTGTTCAGCCTGACTTATTGTCAGATATTTGTTCAGCCTGACTTTTAGTCAGATATGTGTTCAGCCTGACTATAAGTCAGATATTGGTTCAGCCTGACTTTTAGTCAGATATGTGTTCAGCCTGACTATAAGTCAGATATTGGTTCAGCCTGACTTTTAGTCAGATATGTGTTCAGCCTGACTATAAGTCAGATATTGGTTCAGCCTGACTTTTAGTCAGATATGTCTGCAACAGTTCAGCTGTTTGACTGTGCTTCCGCCTGACATTAGTCAGAGATTTGTTCAGCCGGCCAACTTCTCATATTTTCAAATGTGACCGTCACTCGATGAGTGCTGCCATTGGGTCTTGTGCCCAACACTTCAAACCGATCGTTCTTCAAGACTTTGACGACCTTGTAAGGGATACTCCTGAACCTCCCTTTCAACTTTTTGTAACCTGGGTTCCCTTTACTTATGCGAATCAAAACCACATCTCCCACCTTATATGGAGACTTCACGTATCGTTTAGTATTGAACCGCCGCATCTGCCGCTTTTGATCCTCATCCAAAAGCTCACGGGCTTTTGCTCTTGTGACTCTCAGGTCCAGCCTCTCACCTGCCTGCGTGAGATTATTTGTCAAAAGCGCTTCACACATTGCTGTTGGCTTGTAGCCGAACAGCAACTCATTCGGAGTTCTGCCAGTTATTTTATTCACTGCATTATTCAACGCCTGCTGTGTTACAGCCAGTGCTTCACACCAGTTTTCTTCTGGTTGGTCTCTAATTAAAGCGTTTAATGTGTTTAGAATGGTTCTGTTCAAACGCTCTTCCTGCCCATTAGCGCGGGGCAGATTTAGTGAGTTTATCACTAATTGGATCCCGTTCTCGTTACAGAACGCTTTCATTGCTCTCGAAGTGAACGCTGTACCTCGGTCACAAATCAACCTCCGAGGCACTCCAAACAAATACGCCATGGCCTTTAAGGCTTTTATCACTCCTTTGGTGCTCGTTTCTGCCACTGCTTCCAAGAAGCAGTACTTGGTAAAAGCATCTTGCAGGGCGATCACATATTGGTACCCTTCTTTACTTTTTACAAACGGGCCAAGATGATCCACGTGTACTACTTCAAATGGGGTTTCACCTTTTGGTATTGGGTGGAGCAGTCCTGGTTTTCTTCCAGTATCACTTTTGCCTATCAGGGATTTGAAACAGTTTTTGACATATTTAGTCACAACTTTCCTCATCCGGGGAAACCAATATTTACTCTGGATGGCAGCCAGTGTTCTATCGACACCCTGATGACCGCTCTCATCATGCATAATTTTTAACACTCCCCATCTAGCATTCCGTGGTACAATCCATTTGGATCCTTCCAGCGTCTTCCTGTAGAGATGTCCCTCTTTGATCTCGTAGTCATTGAAATATTGGTCACGATCTCCATCATCGTTTCCATCTTTTAAAATACCAATAATTCTGCACAACTCTTCATCAGCCACTTGACACTCAAGCAGATTTTCAGCCGTCGGTCGTAAACTCATAAGCCAAACAGGCTGGGTTGCGACTCAAGTAGTCGACGTGAGCGACTCTTTTACCTTGACGGTATTCGATTTCAAAATTAAAATCTTGCATATAAATCCACCACCGTGCAACTCGCGGATTCAGATCTTTCTTAGTCATAGTAGCTCTAACGGCACTACAGTCAGTAACCACTTTAAAGTTCAATCCAATCAAATACACTCGGAAATGTTTCAGTGCTTGCACCACCGCCAATGTCTCCAGATCATATGAGTGATATTTGGACTCATCTGGTGATGTCCGCCGACTATAATATGCCACCGGATGCATTTTCCCATCCTCATCTTTTTGCATAAGTATTGCTCCTAGTCCCACACTGGAAGCATCAGTGTGTCAATGTGGTCCTCTATCCGAGGTAAAGGAAAGCGATCTTTCACTGTTACTTGATTCAGTTCACGATAATCAACGCACAGTCTATTGCCGCCGTCTTTCTTCTTCACCAAAAGAATTGGACTTGCGTACGGTGAGTTACTGGGTTGAATTATGTTTGCCTCCATTAATTCATTCACCATTTTCTTCACAATTTCTCTTTCGACTAAAGGTAGTCTGCGTGGTCTCGTAAAGATTGGACTTGCCGTTGTTAGTTTTATTTCAAGTTTAGTTACTTTTGAACAACCGATATCTTGAAGTGATGTCGAAACACAATCCTTGTAACGGTGCATTAACTCCTTGAATTCTATTATTCCGTCCTTGGTGAGTGCTCCAGTTTCGATATCACTTAACTGTACCCCCAGCACAATATGACTCATTTCACCAGGTTTTTCGTATTTGATACGGACTCCTTCTTTACTGGCTAATATTTGAACTCCAGGATGTACTAGAATGTCTCTTCCTACAAGCAAATCCACCGGGATGTCACCATCGTTCATGATCAATGGAGTTATGTCGAGGCCAACCCCTTCGCTGTCCAATCTGCAAGCAGTTTTTCCAAGAGCCGCAACAATGCTGCCATTAATCCCGGTCATTAAAACTGTACTTGGCTTTGCGTGCAACCCTAGCCTTTGAGCCACGTTTTGTCGAATCAAAGTCACAGAACTTCCAGTGTCAATAATCGCTTGAACAGGATTGTTGTTTATGAAACACATGGTAGACATACGTACTAACTTATCTACGCATAAGTTAACGGATTTCAATTTCTTAAAACACTTATCAATGGTATGCCCATAGCGGTGGCAATGTTTACATTGAACAGCTCCTTTATTTATATTCTTTGAGTTAGAGGCCCCAGTATCACTGACTCGATGCGTAATAGGCTCGCCAGTAATACTTAGTTTCGACTTACACTCGAAGCGCCGGTGACCAGGCTTGCCGCACTTGAAACAAGATCCCTTTGTTTCTTCGTAGCGGGGACGACTTGACGAACGAGATTTGTTTTTGTTATCGCTGTTATTGTTAGGCGGCAAACTGTTTGCTGCGCGGGCGCAATTGCGCGTTTCACTCTTTGTCATTGATCTTCTTGACATTTGAGTAACCATGTCCTGCATGGTTTCGCATCCTTCCAAAACAATGCTAATATTTTTGTCGACTATGCCTCCCAACATTATATCCATTTGTTGTCGCTCAGTTAGCTTCACGCCAAGTCGCTTAATTTTTGCAGACATTCGTCCTGCATAAAGCACTAAGGATTTAGCATGACTGCTTTTAAAGTTAATGATGTCCTCCATGGCGCTGAAGATATTTGCCTCTCTAGGGTAGGCTATAAATAGATCTTTTTGGAATCGTTTCCATGTCCGCTTTGTCGGAGCCCATAGATTATACCAAGCCCTACCTTCGCCCTCGAGAGCCTGGGTCGCGCGGTACAGCTTCCTCCTCTCGCTCCAGTCACAGGCAGCAGCTATGTCCTCAACCTGCTGCAACCATTCCTTGACATATCTGCCCTCTTTGCTCGGATCGAAGCCCGGAACAGAGCCTATGTCTGGTGTCCTGGACCTACGTCGCCTTTTTCTCGGAGGAGTATACTGACTTGTCGACAACTCCGACGCAGACGCCGACGCCGATCTCTCTCGACTGCGGGATGATCGCGGCATCTTTATTAAATGTCACTTTTATCACTTTTACGTGTCCCTTAGCACTTTTGTGTCCCTTTTCACTATAAAACTTCGGAGACAGCTGGTGGATAGTATCCCACCGCTGTGTTAACAATAAAATAGTGTTATTTGGTTAATTTATTTAATTAAGATCGCACGCGTCCGGAACGCAATCAGTGGGGAACCGAACTGGCGAGTAGTGGGCCCCGTCGCTTGGGCTCGCGGGCGGCGTGACGTCACAGGGTAGGTACAACACCGCACACGTTGCTAACAATACAGAGTACATTTTAATACATTAACAATTTATCATAGAGACTTTTTTCGTAGTAGACATATGAATAAATACCTTTCTGTATAAAGTTAACCTACATTAAAATCAGCCGAAATTCACAGAAAATATTAGTTTATTATGAAATGAACTATTAGTAGCTCTATCAATAAGACGTCGAATTTAAATTTAATTAAACTCTAACAGTATTTCCCGTGGGAAGGAGAGCTTTTACCGCGGTAAAAGGTAGCCTTTATGTATTATTCTACAGTAGCCAGCACATGCGACTGGACATGTGGCACATGCGACTGGACATCCTTTCACCTACGCAATATGGTTTCAGACGAGGAAGATCGACGGAGCATGCAATTACGGAGCTAAGTTCAATGGTTACTGACCAACTTGATAAGGGCAATAAATGCATGTCTGTCTTCCTCGATCTGAAAAAAGCGTTCGATACCGTCTCTGTCCCTACTCTCGTACAGAGGTTGGAAAACATCGGAATTAGGGGTACAGAACTTAATCTCTTCAGCAACTATCTAACGGATAGAAAGCAGAGGGTTAAACTTCAGGATTTCATCAGTATTGAGGCGGAGGTGTCATATGGCGTGCCGCAGGGTAGCGTCCTAGGACCTACCCTGTTTCTCATTTATATAAACGACCTGTGTAATATGGAGATTAAAAATGCCAAAACAATCTGTTACGCCGATGACACCGCCGTCGTCTTTGCGGGTAGAACCTGGGAGGAGGTTAAGGTTAGTGCTGAAACCGGACTAGTTCAGATAGCTAGATGGCTACAAATAAACCTTCTAACACTGAACACTTTAAAAACTAACTACTTGTGTTACAGTATTTACAATAATTCACAACCCCAAAATGATTTTTCTGTGAAGATACATAGATGTGCTAGTACTAACAACGACAATTGTACCTGTCCAAAAATAGAGAAAGTAACACACACTAAGTATTTAGGAGTTTTAATAGATCAAAGACTGTCTTGGCACCACCATCTTGAACAAGTCACAAACAGAGTAAGAAAGCTGATCTGGATTTTTAAAACTCTCAGACATGTAATCCCCGAAAAAAAAGATATTACACAGACTACTCCAAAGTTACTTCTAAACCAGATCTACATCTCATTGGCTCAATCGGTTTTAACGTATTGCATCCCTGTTTGGGGTGGTGCATCAAAAACCCATTTCATAAACCTAGAGCGGGCTCAACGTAATCTAATCAAAGTGATGTACTTTAAGAAGAGAATATTTCCAACTGAGGAGTTATATAAAATTAGTAGCCTGCTTTCTGTGAGAAAATTGTACATCGTGCTCACGATAATTAAAAAACATAAATCATTACCGTACGACCCCATCCTAATGAATAAAAGACGTAAAGATATTGTCGCGAGTGTCCCATTAACAAAAACTAAGTTTGCTAGCTCTCAGTATAACTCACGCTCAGCCTACATATACAATAAAGCTAACAAAGAAATTATTATATACGATAAAAGCTTCCGGGAGTGTAAACAACTTTTAATTAAATGGATACAGAACAAGACCTACCTTGATACAGAGTCTCTACTAGAACATATAACATAAATAAACCAATGTAACATCTTATATACATATAACATAATTATATAGATATTTACATAACATACATATATATAAATATATACATAAATTTTACTACTACACACATAAATATATACTTACACAACACATATAAGTAAACAATATAATTAAGCATACTTTTTATAGCTACGGGCAGAATAGTTTTTATAACTTATTATAGCTTATAACTAATTAATAAAAGTAAGGAAGAGCGATACCTCCTAACACAGGCTTTTTAGCTTAAAGGGAGGTATCAACCACTTGTAACTATTAGTTATTAAGCATATTGAAAATAAATTTATTTTATTTTTTTTTTTTTTTTTTTTTTTTTTTATGTGGACCTTGAATGCGCCCGTATTCCGTAGCGGTAGGGGTGAATTTCGTAGTGCTAATGTCCAGCCGTATATGCTGGCTCCTGTACAAGCTATAATTATTGTAAAATTTCATTAAAATCCTTTTAGTAGTTTTTTCGTGAAAGAGTAATAAACATCCATTCATACATCCATCCTCACAAACTTTCCCGTTTATTATAGCAAGTACAAAAAATCATTTAGTTATAATTTTACATTCAAGGTTTGTTTTTTGGCTTACCAGTAAAAAATACAAAATGTAGATTTTTTTTAACAGTTTATGAGTAGGTACCTAGTTACACAGTCAGTTTCCTAACATACGGTAGGTTGGTAGCAGGAATGCTCAAAAAGAATGTTTGTTTTGTAATAATAAAAAAACGCCTGAGAACTATTCTGCCGCGCTATCGATATTGGCAGTAAGTGTCAAGTCTGGCCGAATGGAGTTAATTACCGATTCAGAAGCAGCACAAAGAGCTCTATCTTTGGGTCTGACTCTCATTTCAATATTTTACCGGGAACTTAGTTATTTTATTTAGAATAACAGCAGTAAGTTTTTTTCTTGGCAACTTATGCTTAATATTACAGAAGTAAGTATACTTACGCCGGGTTCATAAGTGCGACCATAACATACATATTTTACTGCTGCTAGCAATATTGGCAGTAACTCAGAATACTAAATACTTTTTTGGCCTGGTAGACCCACAGTTTATTTTATTAGACGGAATAAGTACTCATTTTATTTTAGTACTAGAGATGAGAAAAATTTTAAAGGCTCCAAAGGGCCCTTTTTGTTATTACCTACCTAACTATTTTGTGATTTCTTTGTGAGAAACACAAGGAATAAGGTACATAACTAATAAATTTCATTTAAAACAATTAATAAATATGTAAAGATATTATTTGACTAGTAAATTATTTAAATCTTCAATTCTAAATGATTTACATTAATTTATATAGCCATCGTATAAAGCGGAATAATTTGATTGTATGTTTGCATTGACTAGTCTCCGAAACTACTTAACCGATATCAAAATTTCTTTCTTTGTCAGGAAGCCACACTATCTCCGAGTAACATAGGTTATATTTTATTTAAAAAAAAGTTAGGGTATTTACAAAAACCCAAATAATGTGACCCAAGGTGTAAAAAAAATATCCAAAAATATTCCTAATAATTGAATAGGCTCTGAAACTACCGAACCGATTTTATTGAAACTTGGTATAAATATAGAATAGACCTTATGAAAGGACATAGGCTACCTTTTACCGCGGGAAAATTCCTCATTCCCACGAAAAAACCGTGAATGCGGGCAGAGTCGCGAGGCGGACAGCTAGTATGAGATACTTAGCACAACAGCAGTAACTACATACTTGCTCCTGTTATACTAAGCAATTGATATAGTTCGTCATTAATATCGTACTAGGAATAAACGTTTTAGCGTTATTTAAAATCATTTCAATAAACAAAAAGGAATACTGAATACATCATTTGAAAGTACTTGGTTTAGGCTACATATATCAAAAATCGGAATTAAAATAACTTATTAAAGTAAGTAAATATAAGTAAAAATGTGCCGAAAACTTTGCACGCCATTTACTCGAAATGACTCATCAGGTACTTACTGCCAATATCGATAGCACGGCAGTATTATATAAATAATAAAATCAGTTTTATGGAATATCAGTTTCGAATAAACCGGCACCCGTAAATTCATTGCTATGACAAAAGTTTGTCGCGCGAGAAACCCGCCATATTGAAATATCCTCCAATAGAATAAGAGAATACGCACGACAAAATTATGTCTGTCACGCGTGGGCCGGGCATGTTAGAGGGGCTGCTATTGTGAGGGAATCGCCCGTACATTCGAAGAATTTGCGGAAATAGTTATTTATGATACTAGTGCGGAAAGTATGTGATTTCCGATGAGTGTCATTTTATTCACGAGCGAGCAAAGCGAGCGAGTGTATAAGCCGACACGAGTCGGAAATCATCTTTCGCACGTGTATCATACAAGATTTTACAATGCATTGTGCAAGAAAAAAAAACAGTTATATTAAAAAGGCGTATAAAATGACGGGCTTCATAAACAAAACACATTCGCGCTGAAAAAAACATCTACTGCGCATGTGCAAAGCTGTCGAATCGCAATAAGGCAATGAGTAAAATTTATTCAGCCACGCAAATTTTTAATTAATATTTGAACGTAATTTATCAATAAAAATCAATTTCTAAAGTAATTATACTAATTATAAACGCGTTTATTGAATTGTTATTTTTATTGTTCCTTTTATATTAGTAACAATTGGTAATAAAAATATCTTAAATACTGAAATGTTAGGTTGACTGGCTGAATGACAGGCTGAGAAAAAATTAAAAAAAAACTGAAAAGTAAAAAGCACTAGTGCGGAAAAGTGCTACTTTCCGCACTGTTTGGCTGCTTAGAAAACGCTCTTTTTCGAGCACATGCATTGTAAACTTTATTTTCTTAATAGAGCATCTTGGATAAACGGGGTTTTTAAGTTGAAGTACAGATAATTTAGAATAGAGTAGAAAATAACATACATTATTGCACGTTACAAAAATTAAATACCTACAGTAAAATATAATTTACTAAAGGATAGATGTACAATTGTACATGTAGGCGGCCTTTTTACTGAGTAGCAATTTCTATCAGGCAGGATGGTAGGGGAGTGACTTTTACCATAAAACAGCCAGTAATTTAACATCCGTCCAAAAACTAACTTTACCGCTTAACCACCTAGCGTCAACCTAATATTACCAACTCAGACTAAAAGTTAGACTTAATAAATCTTTCAATTCAGCTCATATTCCGAGCAAAACTCGTACAAGTCCGGGTTTATCCGGCTAATGTGGCTAAAAGGGGTAAAAGTTACACAATTCTCTTTCGTACTGCTGAGCTCCTGGTATAACTCGATGGATGTACCTACCTTGTGAATGTTACTTGTATGGACCCGTCACACTGACTGCACGTTTTGCAATGAAAGACAAAAGTTGACGCTGTTTTGGACAGAATAAAAAGTACAAAACTTTTTTCAAGTCTTTTTAGACAAGCGTTTAACAAATGGGCAAGTATCATAAAAGTACTACCGTTGGTACTTACAAGATTCTTGTGCTTACGAATGGTAAAACCAAAGTGCTTAACGTCTAAAGATTTTATTGCGTTGTTTATGGTTATGGTTCTCGGCTTGGAACTGGATGAATCCAGCTCTGCCAATAAATGTCGTATCAGGCGACTAGTTACATCCCACCCACAAAATCGGCAACAGCGTTCTTTTATGAACCTAAGCGCGCTTACACATTTGCCGCGCGCGGCAGCGGCACCGCCGCCGCGGCGGCGCCGCACGCGTTAGTTTTGTATGGATTTGTATTACGCCGCGGCGGCGGCGCGGCGAGTCTATGCCGTCGCCGCCGCGGCAGGCTCCATACAAATCCCGGCGGCGCCGCTGCCGCTGCGGCAAATGTGTAAACGGCCTAACAACTGATGTCCTAACCGCATGTCAAGTGTAGAGAGGTATTTTGGCAAAAATAAGTTGACTTTTAAACCACGTTCCAGGGGTAGAGTAAGAAGAAGGGTAGAGTTTAGTAAGTAGTAGATCGGTAGAGTGCTTATATTAAAATTAGGTAGGTAATATTGTGTTGCCAAGTCGATGAATTTAGATTTCACCTTAGAAAAAAATATTCCCACTGACAACATTCTTCTATTCTTCTTCTATTAGTTACAAAAAAAGAAGAAGTCATTCTTTAGGGTTGCCTGGTAGAATTTGCTACCTTAGCAATAAGGCCGTATATTGTAGTACTCATGTGATGTTATAAGTTGTGTTGTTTTACTATTGTAAATTGCAATAACACTTTCTGACTGTAACTGAAGTGACTGCTGCATCAAATTTTTGAATTTGCATTTGTCTTGCAGCCCGGATGCAGTCGGTCTGGCAAGACTCTATGCTTATGGGTCGGAAATGGAGCGATGCATTGAGGTCAGAAGGGTAAATTATGCATGTCTGCTAGTAGTAAAAGCTACGTATGATACCCATCCATCCTACATTACAGTTCTGCTGAGTTACATATAAAACAATTACTTCGTAAAAAATTACTCGTAGACCTTATTTAATGTTAGGTAATAGACTACAGGCCCATGAACAAAATTTACCTGTGAAATGAACCACAGTGAATAACTTTGAAAGGCTGTTATTATAACATAAAAGAACTCTGAGCGCTATATATGCCATAATTTCTGAGCGATACAGTTGAGTACGTGAGTAAATAGTAAATAGGTACATAGTATATTTTTATACTTCTTGTTTACCTATGTTTAAAAGATGCAATGCCTGTGGAGCTTCTTCGGCGAGCTCTTCTCCACAGAAGACAGCCAAATTTTTGAACTCGCCAGAAAAGATAATTTAAATGACTTAACTAAGTGATTTGCCTGTTGCCTAACGCTTTAGTTTGTAAGTTATTTTACAATGCATGTGCTCAAAAAGAGCGTTTTCTAAGCAGCCAAATCGTGCGGAAAGTAGCACTTTTCCGCACTAGTGCTTTTTACTTTTCAGTTTTTTTTAAATTTTTGCTCAGGCTGTCATTCAGCCAGTCAACCTGACATTTCAGTATTTGAGATATTTTTACAAATTACTGATTTGCCAATTGTTACGAATATAAAGGGAACAATAAAAATAACAATTCAATAAACAGGTTTATAATTAGTATAATTACTTTAGAAATTGATTTTTATTGATAAATTACGTTCAAATATTAATTAAAAATTTGCGTGGCTGAACAGTAATTTTACTCATGCCTATTCGACGCGGTAGCCTTGCACATGCGCGCGCAGCGCAGTACATAATATTTTCAGCGCGCTTGTGTTTAAGAAGCCCGTCATTTTATACGCCTTTTCAATATAACTGTTTTATTTTTCTTGCACAATGCATAGTAAAATATTGTATGATACACGTGCGAAAGATTATTTCCGACTCGTGTCGGCTTATACACTCGCTCGCTTTGCTCGCTCGTGAATAAAATGACACTCATCGGAAATCACATACTTTCCGCACTAGTTGCATATTTCATATTTATATTTCATATTTATTTATTTGCATTCAAATGGTATGTACATAAGGTCTTACAATGTAAAAGTTCCACATTTGATACCTCGTGAGGTGTTGCATTTTTAAACAATTTGTTGTGCATTTTAAATTAAAATAATAATAATAAATTAAAAAATAATCAAAAATTGTGTTAGTAAGTGTTAAAAATAATTATAATAATAAAAATTGGCAAAATATGTCACGTCAATAAAAAAAAAAAAAAATTAACAATATAGAATAAAAAAACCTACAAGAAATATAATGTCACGGTGTTTTCCCAGGTCTGGGTAGTTAGGTAGTTAGTTAGTAACTATAATCTATCTTAAAACTAGTTAATATACTTTTGATTTATTTTAATTTAGTTTAGTTACAAACATCTTCAAGTTATTTTTAAGTTATAATATCACATTTTCATAATTATGTTCTGACCACAAAATTAACCAATGAGTAAATAATTATTATATTTTATGTAATTTTATTTTATGTTCGATTGTAATAGTGTTTATTGCTTATTTTGATTTAGGAATTCTTCTATTTTATAATAGCATTTTTGTATAAGATAGTCTTTAAGTTTGGAGTGGAATGTTTCATAGTTTTCGATTGATTTGATATCTCCCGGAATGGCATTATATATCTTAATAGCTACATAGTAGGGACCTTTTCGGAACATTTCCATTTTTGTGTTAGGTGTATGTAGATCGTTAATGTACTTTTTTCTTAAGTTCCGGTTCGGTAGAATGTCTTTTTTAAGTTTAAATAGTTTAATATTACGTCGTACGAACAAAGCTGTTTCTAAAATATAAAGACACGGTAGGGTAAGTATTTTTTGCTCGATAAAATGTGGGCGACAGCTATCCCTTTGCTTGATGTTGACTAGCGCGCGAATACATTTTTTTTGCATAACAAACAGGTTTGGAGCGTCTGTACTATTTCCCCATAGGATAGTTCCATATCTGAGCGCGGCCTCGACGTACGCGTAATAAGCAATTAGTGCAGTTTTTAAATTAGTGTTTCGTCTTAGAATATTTAGTGCATATACAAATTTAGAAACCATAAATATCTAATAATTGTACATTTCCTATTTGCGTGCAATAAAGAATTTTGTATTGTATTGTAAGTGATGTAATAATATCCAAAAGTTAAAAAATAAATTCTCTGAACTCTTTGAACCATAATGTAACAATTGATTACATAATTCAGACCAAATCAGTTCATAGGTGGAATACTGTAACTTAGGTACATAACATGAAGGAAAAAAAAAATCCACGCCCATTTGGGCGCGTAAAATTTTTTCTTCCTTCATGGTACATAACATTATTATGTAAAAACTACTGTAATAAAAACTACCACATTTTTTGTTAGTACTCTGTGGTTCCCGGTGCAGGGTGCACAATTAATACTGACCTAGTAAGTTTATATGTAAATTGTATTGTGTATCTGTTTGGAAACCCAAATAAATTTAAAAAATGTATACCATTATTTAAATTTTAAACCCTTCCGGACGACTTCAAATTAAAATCGCAATCGCAATCGCAATCAGTTTCTATAAGTTTGCAGATGGCAACCCTATCATAAAGTACATCTCTAAAATAGTGTATTATTAAAAATAAATAAAATTGTATTTTGTATAGATATGTTTCTATGTATGAATAAAAAGAATACCTACTGTGTTCACGTATTCTCAAGCGCTCTAGAAGTGTAAGCAAATTCGGTTTCACCACAGATTCACAGCTGATAGACGATACCCGGTTCCGGTACCCCAGACGAAAAAGAGGGTTTTTATACGATTGACTTGTGTTTCTGTTTGTCTGTCTGTCTGTGGCATCGTAGCTCCTAAACGGATGCGCCGAATTTGGTCTAGTTTTTTTACTTCAACCTATAGGCCGGGAGATGATGACAGAAATTTTTAGGTCATTTGTTACAGTATGGCGGTTTTACAGGGGTCTTAGTACACAATGACAAAAAGAAAAATGATAGTCATAGCGCTGGTACTGGCGGCCCAATCGCGTGGGCGTTAGTGAACTAGTCGGATAAATTACGAAAGTCAAACGATTTGTACCTACCACAAAAATTTTAGTATTTTCCGATAGCCCGTAAAAAATAACTAGACTACAGTGTCATGCCATACTTCTCTGGTGTGACTTACAGCCCGCCATACCGACGCGAAAAATAAAAATTCAACCATTTGTACCAGGGTCATTTTTGCACAGTTTGATCATCTTCGTGCAGCCATTTACGAAAATCACCATGCCATACTTTTCGGACGGCTCCAAATGGTCGCCATACTGCCGAAAATCTGCAATTTTTTTTTTCGCGATTGGGCCGCCAGTACCAGCGCTATGACCATCATTTTTCTTTTTGTCATTGCGTACTAAGACCCCTGTAAGACCGCCATACTGTAACAAATGACCTAAAAATTTCTGTCATCATCTCCCGGCCTACTATTTACAAACTGTGGTCAGTCACGGAATGGAAGCGTTAGACACCGTATTAACTGGCTTCCATTAATCTAATTGAAATTTAATATCCTTGATGCTCCTTAGCCTAATAATGTACCCAGACCCACTGAGATTGAGGTTTGTGGATCTTTTATCACCTTTTTAGTGTCTAGTAATAATAATTAGCCATTTGTATTAGGGTCAGACGAGAAACTAACTAGGGTAGTTGCTGGCTTTTGTTGACAACCGAATATAAACATACAATTTACTGACGTAAAATCGTTATTTGTTTGTTCGGAGCTGTTCTAATGCCTATGATAACATTTACGAAAAAAGTTAGCTACTCTGCAATGAATCGTAAAATTGACTATTTCAGCAACTCAAATATCAGTCCTAAAAAATATAAAGAAATCCCAGAGGGCTTTCAAAGACAGCTTTGAACGATACCTTTCTTTAGAGTTACAAATAATTACGTACGAAAGTATAAAATATCTGAGCTATCAAATTTTTGATCAGACTTTTAAAAGAAGTTCGTTAAATTATAGTAATAAACTGAGTAAAGAAACATACTGAAAATTGTATCGTATTGTAGTCTATTCTCTTTAGAATTCGTGACTCAAGTTAAATAAAATAAAGAACACAAGCATTACACAAGGCCTTAAAAAATACATTGTTATAAATGTAAAGTTAAACAGTAAAATAGAAAGTCATGCATTGAAAAAAAAAACGATGTCTGCCGTTTAGTTTGTCTACTACTTCACCACTTTTAGGCAAACTTTTGTACTAACGCACGGCTGTTTGTATGTACTGCATACTAGACAATCTATAATGCAAACACATTTAAACTCTTGCATAAAATTTATTAAGTTTTAGTTAGCGTTAATACTACATTACATAGTATTTTTATTTGTGTGTTGCGTTTTTTTAATAACTTTCGTAGATTTAATTTGGGCACATTACTGGGTTACTTAGGTACTATAGTTTTTTATTCCTATTAGCTTGAGTTCCAGTTTACTGCGCTGCATTCCTGCGATTTCAGCTTCGCAACGTAGCCGCAACCGCAAGGCTCTATAAAACTTCGTTTTGTTCTATTTTCATTTCATTGTTTGAATTCCTTTGCTATGAAAATCGCTCAGTTAATTAACAAGCCATCTTTATGTAAAATAGGAACACCTTCATCTAATATTTTATTATTCAGCTCCAATACTAAATGAATTCATAATTATCGGTTTTTTATTGAATAACTTGAATATTGGGATTTGACTGAGCAAAATCCAAAAAGGAACGCTGTAAACTCTATAACTTCCTAGTATATCCATCTAGTATCTAGTATCATCAATCATTTATTACCATGGACAGTCTGGTCCTTAGTATTTATTAACTTTGACATCAAAAAATGATATGACATCTAAACCAATTCCCTATAATAAATTTATGTATTTTCTATGTATATTATTTAATCAAAGTGTTTGCCGGTTGTATGGCTCCAACATCTAAACAACTATTCAACCCTACCCCAACCTTCAGGTGGAAATTCGCAGCCAAGGGATAGGTAAAGCATTCAATATTCTATTAATATGCTTAATGAAAATACTTGTGCTGAAGTTTGGGGGAGTTTAAGGCGATCCTTCATAATTTGAATAACGAAGTTCTATCAAAAGAAGGAGTTTTGGAATTCTGACCTGAGTAGATAGGTACCTACCTACTCGTAAGACACGCCAAGTGAACCCGTGTACAGATGTTTTATCTCACGAATGCAGGAGAACCTCACGTGTAGTGTAGTGCATATAGACACGCGCTTTTGTGTGCATACTACCACAAACTGGGTGCTATAAACACAAATACAATGTGTACTGTGATGACTGTGGCATCGGTCATGCCATCTCTTTTGCCTTTGGTACTGGCCGCGTTGTTCTAAATTCAAATCATTTTAAAATAAACTGATTTTGATAGATTGAGTCAGTTCTATCGCGATTCTGGCCTGGAGCTGATAAAAAAGGCTCCAGGAAGTCCTATCCTCGAAGTTTTGCATGATTAAAGTGTTTATATGGTGCAGTGATGTTATGTTGTTGATTTAATATAGTTTTGAATTCAAATCAACTTTCTGGTGTTATTATTTAGTATTTTCATAGCATCGGCATAAAGCCGATGTTATAGTACACACACATGACACACACAAGTATGGCTTGCCTGCACTCGTGAGATGAAATATCTGTAAATACTGTCATTCGCTATTAACATGGTGTTCATGGTCAAAAAAGGTTTCGTCAGCAAACCTCATCCAACAAAAGCGATGAAGTGAAGTGATTCAGATGCGATCTGCATAAAACTGGAAATGTCATCAAGGCAAGGTACGCAAAAAAACAATTTGAAGAAAAGTAATATTCACCCACGAGTATTATTCGTCGTTTTAAAAAGTCATACGTACTTTTTTCCTTTTGGTGAAATGTGAGTCGAATGGTAAGTAGGCGGGGCGCAGTGGTTTAATTAAAGTCATGCATGATCCATAATTAAGTGACCAATTTCTCCATACAAAAAAAATATGTAGGAGACGGTTAGCAAATTTTTAGTACGCAAATTTAGTGTACGAAGTTCAATTCAAAATATTCATATATCTAAAAGATGCTTACCTTGTCTGTTCCATATTCATTAAGTAATGCACTAAAACATTTTTGCTCATTTTCTACCATAACTTTTTGAATAATTCCTCTGATTCGTTCATTTTAGTATAATGTAACTAATAAGTCCCGAGTCAGTCTGGCTGCGGCCATTTTAAGGTCTTAATTAAGGTTGCGGTTCTGTAAAAACGTTCTTTTGTTTAAAGAAAAATATTTTTGTACAGAGCAGAGTTTTAAACTTTTTATGTTATATGCTTTATGTACTGTTATGCCTTGGTTAACAAGGGACAGTAAATAAGTAGAATGATAACTGAACCCACGCTTTTAGTCTTTACAAAATAATTAAAATTTTATCCTACATTAACTCGCAATCGAAACCAAAATGAAAAGACTCTATTTCGTGGACAACAAGTAGTCATGTTTTCTTCACTACACCTTGACTTCAATCAAATCTTTTTTTTTTCCTTGTGTAAAGAGGTAGTCTTGAGCAATATTTTTCCGAGAAAATTTTCAGAGAACTGCCCTCATCTGCGAAGAAATTCAAAGATTATGTGTGAAGAGAAGACAAACAACCTGATAAGCCAGACACATTCACTCTAATTTAGGGTGGGATCGAGCCCCTTGTTGAGGATATAATGAGGGCTGTTAATGAAGTTAAGATATTGTGAACAACATAAATCAAGGTCTGTTGTTACTCAGCGAAAATTGTAAGAATTTTAAAATTAGGAAAGAATGTGGCGTTTCGTTCGCGTCGTTTCCATTGCAGACAGTTTTAATTAAAATTTCCGGTGCGGTCGGTGCAGCGAGACGGCGGCTCCGGGGTTCCTTAAATAAATTAGGTGCCATTCATTACTTAATGTTCACCAGCTTAATGTTATTATATAAAAAGTACCTACACTTAAAATATTGTAATAATTCTTCAATAGAATTACACACACACACACCTATACTTTCGTTTTCAGCAGCACTTTCTCAAGTACGTATTTTTAAAAAATAACGAAATTATAATGTCGGGTGAGTCCCGGCCTGAAGCGTGCCGGAATGGGGGAGTAATGGCCGGACTCGAAAGCAATACTTACTAAATTTTCTAGGCTAAAAATTCAGCTAATTAGGTCACAAAATATAAATCTTACTTTAGCGTGGAATGCGGCGCGTCAGAAAATAGGTCTGATGAAACTAATACCAACCTATTCGTTCGTTAAGTTCATATAATTCATAAGTACACGTCCCAACAGAGGGGCACGAGCCTTCTCTGAAATCAGGGTGAAGAGGCCTTAGTGAATAGACTTAAGAGCGACGGTCTTCTTCTGTCGTGTCGATGGCTAGTTTAAATTTTTGTTGCCCAATATCCTGCCACCCTGATTGCTCTTTCTGAGGCCTCCATGAGCTCCTCCGACGTGCAAGACTTAGGACATGACAATAGGTGGGCCATGGTTTGCGGTGACAGGCCGCACTCGCACCGGAGATCCATCCCGTTCGCAGACGCCAGTGTCGATGATTTTTACACGGTCATGCGAAAAAAGTCAACCTCGATGATGCGGCGACTGCGGGGGAGCGCCAACGGGATCCTAAACATGATAGAAGGGAGAATGGACTCACGCGTGTTTGCTAGATTCATCCATTTACACGTTGAAAAACGAGTGGATGGATGAAGTAAATAAATGTTTATTATTTAATTAATTAAATGACTACTAACCTAGTTTTAAGTTTTTTTGCACTAACCACAAATGGACAATAATTGGTCTGAAATAAAATATTTTTATTTTTATTTTTTTATTTTTTTATTTATTTATAAGAAAGACCCCTCCTAAACCGATTTTGTTTGCTTCGGCCAACCTGGGTTCGAAGCCTGTTTAATGACTTCCAAAGGGACCTTGGAAGTTCCGAACCAGAGAGAGCGTCGGTAGCCAAGTGGCTAGGGCCGTTGACATGCATCCAGAAGTTCGTGGGTTTGAAGGCTTGAGCCTTGGAATATACCAATGTGCATTCGATTTTCAAATTTATATGTACCTACGTTTTTTCGACACACTTACGATGAAGGATAACATCGTGATGAAACCTGCACACACACCCCTGCGAATTAATTCAAAGTTTGTGTGTAAAGTTGACCAATACTCTTACGCACTGTGCCCGCATGGTCGACTAAGTCCTATTGACCCTGATTTCAGGGTAGGCTCGAGCCTCTCGGTGGGGACATATTATATGAGCTGTTAACAGGGCATTAGTTCGCAATAACACAGAGATATTAGTGAACTTTTAAATTTTCAAACACCTTGTAACGAGGTGCATTGCATGCTACCTCGTTGCCTCGTTCCTTCTTCATTTCTCATCTCATTTACCATTTTCTTTCTCTAAATTTGAATATTTAATTTTGGAATTCATTCGAAAATCATCCATTTTTATTTTCACTTCATCTCTTCCTTCTGGCCTCAACCCTCAAGACACACGGCCATTGTTTCGTCATGTATTTTTATATTTTCTTAAGACTTAAAACTGGTTATCTTATATATAAAAATGGATTGCTGTTCATTAGTCTCGCTAAAACTCGAGAACGGCTGAACCGATTTGGCTAATTTTGGTCTTGAAATATTCGTGGAAGTCCAGGGAAGGTTTAAAGGTAAAAAAAAATGAAAAAAAAAAAACAACGCGGGCGTATAGCCGCGGGCGGACTATAAATTGAATTGTTACTGTGAACATTATCAAAAAGTTCAGTGCCTATTTGCGTTTCTATTCAATGCCTAGTGCTAGCACCTCATCATCATCTTTATCATCGTGATGACGCTCTGCAGGCGCGCCTAAGTCCTAGGCGTGCCGCGGGCGTAACAACCTAATGATGCTCATCCATCATTAGTGTACACCTACTTGAAACTGACTAACTATCAAAAGTATTTCAGTGTTCACATCTTCAACAAGTTTTCATGAATGGGTCTGTGTTGTTCTGGATCCATTAGTATCAAGGAACTCGCTCCCTTTCCCGGGGAGCACTTGAGATGTTTTATTTAAATTCATTTTATCACAGAAGCGCACTTCTGCGTCATTTCATTACATAGTTATTCTGAGGCTTTATTGAAGTATCTAGTAGCTGTCCGCCCGCGTGGTTTATCGAATTTTCCCGTGGGAATAACATATTTTCTAATGGTAAAAAAATGCCTGTCACGTTCCAGTTCCCTATCAATATTTGTGCAAAAAATCAGGACCGTTGTTGATTAGTTTTAGTACTATTATAATATTCTGTGATTTTAGTATGAAAGAAGGACAAACAAACACACTCTCGCATTTACCATTTACCTTTATAGGTACTTTGGATCTGGATTTTAACTTTTATTAATCTACTAGCATTACCTGCTGACTTATACGCGGTCATGTGCCATACAATCCTACGAATTATTATAAACACGAAAGTTTATGAGTATGGATGGATGTATGTTTGTTACTCTTTCACGCAAAAACTACTGAATGGATTTTATTGAAACTTTACAGTAACCTAGCTTATACATCAGAATAACACATAGGCTACTCTTTACCGCGGGAAAATACCTCATTCCCACGGGAAAAACGGCTAACGCGGGCGGAAAGATAGTACCTACAAAATAATATTATTTATTGATACGTACAGTATGTTGACCTTAACAGAGTCTCCCAACAAGTGGGTCTTAAGATGAACATGGAGAAGACAAAAGTCATGTCGAACGCCCATGTAGTACCCACTCCAATAAAAGTTGGGGACTCATCTCTCAAAGTTGTAGATCATTACGTCTACCTGGGACAAACAGTCCAATTAGGTAGATCTAACTTCGAGAAGGAGGTCAATCGTCGAATCCAACTCGGCTGGGCAGCGTTCGGAAAGCTGCGCAATATCTTTTCGTCCCAAATACCGCAGTGTCTCAAGTCAAAAGTCTTTGACCAATGTGTGTTGCCAGTGATGACTTGTGGATCCGAGACGTGGTCGCTTACAATGGGCCTCATAAGAAGGCTTAAAGTCACCCAAAGAGCGATGGAGAGGGCTATGCTTGGAGTTTCCTTGCGTGATCGAATCACAAATGATGATGAAATGATGAGACGTAGTGTGGGCAGGCCCCCCACGAGGTGGACCGACGATCTGGTGAGGGTCGCGGGAAGCCGCTGGATGCGGGCAGCGCAGGACCGATCATTGTGGAGATCCTTGGGGGAGGCCTTTGTCCAGCAGTGGACGTCTTTCGGCTGAGATGATGATGATGATGACAGTATGTTTTACAAAACTTATTATGCAGATGAGTCAACAGGCTGCCTTTTTGCTAAGATAGCCATCTCTACCTGGTACTGGTACCAGTACCAGGTAGAGATTTATAAATCTTTACGCATATCGTGACTGGCCGTCGTAAAAGGATTTTGAATATCTAACAGATCGTCCTGAAGACCATCGATCGTTATCTTCTAATAGTGCTTTAACTTCATAATTTCTTTTATTGTTGAATTGCCAAAAATAGTTTTCTTCCCTTCTCTCTCATATTTACATGATTATCTGATAAGAACATGACAAAAGTGATAGGTGACAGGTGATTAAAGTCAAAAGTTTATGACGGGCAGTCATTATGTGTTAACATAATAAATATAAGGAAATTTTATAGAACTTTAGAAGGTACGAAAATTAGAAGTTCCAGTGTAAATTATGTGGTAGAATACAAATTACAATGTGTTTACACGACATCGTGCATTGCAGCACACCAATAATGGATTCAATACAGGGACGGACTCAAGTCGCTTTTCGGGCCCTAGCTATGTCGTGTAATTATGTCGTAGCCCGACGGTTGCATCCGTCTGATAATTGGTTGTCTAGGTAAACAATTATATGCCAACGCTTAGGCTGCGTCCGCATCTCTACGACGGCGGCACGGCGCCGTACCGTGCCAAGGTGCCGCGGGCGGTGTGCCAATTGAAATGAAATAATGAAATTTTTATTGTGCTTGAATTTGATGTCATAGGGAATGGTTCAATGAATCATTTCAATGATTCTAATGAAACTTGATCCGATTGAACCGATTTTAATGAAACTTCGTATAAAGATAGAATACATATACCTTGGAAAGTAACTTAAGCTACCTTTTACCCCGGGAAAACTCTCCATTCCCACGAGAAAAACTGTTAATGCGGGCGGAGCCGCGAGGCGGAAAGCTAGTTATGAAATATAACTTTAATACAAAAGCTTTTTTGTTTTCATGACAATCAGTCTTGGGTGTGCCCGTATAATTCCCCTAAATCCGTCTCTGCTCTGCACATACTCGCACATCATACTTTAATCAGGTTAGCCAAACATTTTCCTAGAGGTTTCGTTTAGCCGGCCCTTGCTAAACGGCCAATTTAGGTGGGTCACGGAGCCCACTAATTTAGGGACCTATGACGTAAGGCACAAAGGGTTATGTATGTGTTAGGTACGATGAGAAAGAGTTTATTTTTAGCCCGAGACAGTCACCCATGCAAGTACTAAACACACCCGTAGTTCCTGTACTGCAAATATTTCTTTTCTTTCTATAATATTATTGTTTAACACATGTATGTAAACACCATTGGGTTGCAAAAATTCACGACTTTGATTGCCAACGTTCATACCATGTTGAAAACACCGGTTCTCGTCCGATCACCGAAGTTAAGCAACATCGGGCGTGGTCAGTACTTGGATGGGTGACCGCCTGGGAACACCACGTAATGTTGGCTTTTTGCCCCTTTTATTTTAAAATCATAGTTGGCTTGGCTTTACCGCCGATTTTAATTTTATTATTTAAAATACCACCGAATCTTCAGTTCAGTCGCGATTATTGTGTGGTTTAAAATTTTGGGTAAGTATATCTATCTAGTGGTTAAAGAAAATACAGAAAAAGTAATTTGAAAAGTTTATGTATTGTTTAATAATATATCTAAATGCTTAGTATGTAATATTGAGCTCAAGCATTCTCAAATAATCCTGCGGTTATTTACTTTAGCAAATTCTAGAACTCAAACTTGATCCCTCCCAGTACAGCGCTAGGGTTTTCCTCAAGAACGGGATGCGATAGGTCTACACCATATTTCTTCATGTCCTTATAGAGAAGAGTGGCCAAAGTTTTGTAACCACATTTGGCTGCTAAGATCTGAGAACTTTTGGCGGTGAAAACGCTTGCTGTCACGTTTAATCCTAATGCTTTGCACAGGGGTTTTCTGGAATCGAAAAAAAAAATATAGACATGTATGGGTAATTAATTATAGATAGCTTATAAAATTCTACAAATTAGATAAACTAAATGGACGAATAGACCATTTATATTAGATAAATAGATGATCGGGAAAAAACTAGGTTTTTTCGTTACACATTTAGACAAAAAATAATGTTGTATGAACCTTACAATGTTAAAATAAAAATTAAGCAAAAAATATATAACATAAAAAATATGTTTTCATTCCTTTGCGCTATGGGACAAATCGAATGATAGCCATCACGCCATGTGTAGAAAATCAGCCCCTTTTCTCGGAGCTGCTGAAATTGAACTGGTTACAAATATACTACACATTCACAAAGAAACTACTAGTCACCACAGTTATAATAGTAACTATGATACGTCTTGTGTTATGAATTTATTTAAAGAATTATAAATGTTGATGATCGAGTAACTCGGTTTGAAACCAGCTCTATAAAAAAGCTTCATGTAAGTAGACGCTTAGTAAAAATTTAGATTTACCCATAGATATTATTATAGAATGTAAAGCAAAAAAGAATTTCTACCGCCATGGGTTTACCTGGCTTCAAGCAGCCTAGCTCCAATATTCTGCCCTCTACACTCGGGTTTGACAGTTAGACCGCTGCACGACAAATAGGCCTCCACTCCATAGTGGTCGAAGACATCCACTAAGCTCTCAGCCATTTCCAGGGTCTTAAGCACTTTCAGCCATAGCCCGCCTTCGGTCTGTTACAAAAAACAATTGTATGAACATCAAATTTATGACAGACGCTGTCACACCTATTTTGGAACACCTCAAATTATAAAATGTGAAAATGAATGATGAAGGAAAATATCATCGTGAGGAAACCTGCACACACACACACCTGCGAAGAAAAACAAAGGTTGTTTTTGAAGTTGACCAACCCGCTTTGGGCCAGCGAGGTGGACTATACCTATTCACCCTAATTTCAGGGTAAGCTCAAGCCCCTCGGTAGGGACATAGAGCTGTTATCTATCATTGTACGAGTATAATAGGTAAATCCTCAGTAAGAAAAAATTCGACATGTCGTTGTTGTTACGACTAAGTGTGTGAAACTGACTTGTCTGTACAATCTAACTGTATGTAGGTATGTAATTTACCACATTTAATGCAATAAATGATTTATAATTCACTAGCGACCCGCCCCGGCTCCGCTCGGGAAAATGGTTATTGTAGGTTATCCTTAAGTATATTATGCATGTATTATACATATAAACCTTCCTCTTGAATCACTCTATCTATTTAAAAAAACCGCATCAAAATCCGTTGCGTAGTTTTAAATATTTAAGCATACATAGGGATATCCCTACATAGGGACAGAGACAGCGACTTTGTTTTATACTATGTAGTGATTTAACTCACACCATAAAGTTCCTCATGTTCTGCTTTCTCCTTGACAATTAATATGTTGAACCCAACGAGGTCTTTCGGCTGGCCATCTCTGTCTTCCTTGTAGCAAGCAACGCTTATACCCTGAGCGACAAACGACTCCCAATCTCTTCGGACGGTAGCTCGCGATATCGGGTCGGACTGGAGATCTTTAAGTAAGAAATTAAATTGTACAACCCAGCTTGTTGCTGGACTTAAGCCTCGGTCACATTTAAAGAAAAGTCGCTGCGATTGCATTCGCTGCGAATAAAAATGGAAATTTTTTTCAGAAAATTTAACACTACACCTCAAACAATATTGTACGAGTCACAGCTTAGACCTCGTATCCTGGTAGTTATAGTTTAAGTTTGTTGGTGAGCGCGCAGGGAAGATATAAATCAAAGAGGCGATGTTGTCACCGTTACGTTTATTTGCACACTAAATAAATAATAACATGTATAGAGCGCGACGGCTAAAAGTGGGTCGCGGCGTTAGCATAAAAATATAAAATGTATGATTTGGCTCATACAAATATTATAACGCCTGACTTAGAAGTCTCAGAAGTCATTCTTTTTTTTTATATCCCTAATTTCGATTATACCTACTTTGTCGCCGCTAGTATTATTTTTTACTTCTCTTTCTCCGCGATAAATAAGTGCCTTTACTTTTTATTAATTTCTGTTCGTCTCTAAGCCATTATTAGGTACTTATGTTAATTTTGTATCGTGTGTGTCTGTAGATGCCAAATAAATGATTGTTTAATATCGATGTGTTGGTTTCTTCAGGATTTATTAATTACCAAGAGCTTTGCACAGGGGCTCATCATATAGGAACGACTCCATCATCAATTCAATGCATTCTTGCTCACGGTCCGGATCCACATCTCGCACCTGATACCTGAAATACAATACAATACAATACATACAATATAATACACATACAATATAATACATACATACATACAGTCAAGCCTCTTTCCAATACAATAATAAATAACATAGCTTTCCTTTATAAACGTTTATGTAGGTATGTAAGTAGTATAGGTATGTAAAGTGAGTGTTTTTTTTTCTATTTGGCCGACAATATCAAAATCGAAATGTTTTTATTCGAAGTTAGATTTAACAAATGATTTTTCGATCTCAAATGAAGTTTTGCTCGAATCAACCATGAGCTGGCATCCTTCTCGACGTATCGCTTGCAAGTCGGAAATATGCAAAACATCCATGCATGCGTGGGAGCGGAAGGCTCTACCATGCTCTACCTCACAGTAATCACTATCTGTGGTAATAATCAGTATCTCTCACTCAACACGAAGCTATTGGTAAATTCACTATTTTACACACTTAGAAATTTACAACATGTTTTTCAGTATCAACGTGCTAGGTCGAAGTCCGAGTCTCCCTCGAGCCGCCCCTAGACGCGTTGGTACATGACTTTTTTTTGGTGTAGAGTCTTCCGCTCCCCACAGCAAGCACAGAATACCAATGCCGCAAGTCCGATGAAGCGTACCTTTTGGACACAAGCTTAAGTCAATTCAATTAAAAAAATAAATAGTTAAAGCGATCAGGATGTAATTGGTAGATAATTGAAGTCTGTTATTACTTTGTCTTTTGATAAAATCTCATTTTCACGTCTGTTCCGAAAAAATACAACAATGCGGGCAATATTGGCGTGCTAAAACAAGGCGCCTGGCAAAAAGTTTGCAGCAATAACGTGATATCAAAGTTGTTCAGTAAAATCTTTTAGGCACTCGAAGAACTGGTTTGTCTCTCCAGTTTCTACACTTTCACATCTAAACGGCTAACACAAGGCAGAGTGTGGCTTGCATTACTTTCTCATTGCATTACTCTCTTCATCGCTCATTCAAATTATAGTACTCCGTCAAACAGCGGACGGAAGACAACAGAATGGCGTAAGTATACTCCACCGACAAGAGCGCGGCTCGAAGTGTGAAGAAGATCCTTGGCTAAATCTAAGTAAGCAGAGCATAGAAACTATGAAAAAGAGGAAAACTATAAATGCCACAGATTATTTTAATACCGAAAGACGTCCACTGCTAGACAAAGGCCTCCCCCAAGGATATCCACAATGATCGGACCTACAGATTGCGTACGGTGTCTCGCCGTCAGCGCCAAAAGTTTGTGTACAAACAAGCAAAAAAAAATTCTACCTCTATGGTACAAACCACTGTCCGGGCGAACCGTCTTTCCTTCGACCCTGGAACCTTAACCAGACTTGACGAGGTAGATTCGATGGTCTCTTCCAAGGCATTCTGAACTGAAATCAAAGTATTATAATCAAAATATATTGTTTTCTCAATTTATACACTAGTTTTCAGAAGTTGCCTTAAACAATAGATTTTGGATACTGTGAATTAGATTTTGAATTTATTACAATAAATAAATAAATTAATTAATTAATAAATTTGTTTCTAATCAAACGTACGAGCCAATAGTTTTGTGGGTTAATAACGATCTCTACAATATTTTGTTTGTTGCGTTATGCGTTAGTAATAATTAAAATTCTTCTTGATGTACGCTAGGACAAATTCGCTACTTAAAAAAAGTATATGAAAAAAAGTACCTTACCTATTGATGTATAAAACAATCGCTTAGGTATTTATTAAATTGGAACAACATTCAATTGCAAAGAACACAGTTGCAGGCATGCTGTCATGCTGTCTGCTTACACAGGTTGAGTTAATTTATGAATATTTAAAAAACAACACAGTGAAAAATACTCACTTCCAATAAATGTTGTAAACAAATCTAACAAGTGCTCGTACAAACTATTCTATTCGATAAGTGACAAATCACAACAGGAAAACCTGTTTAAAATAAATAATAAATGTGAAGGCCGTTCGCGCGCACGACGACGACTCAGACAGACTATTATATTATGCTGAGAGAGTAGAGAACAAACGAAAAGCAAGCGCCTTAAATGAACGCCATGCATAATAAATGTATGCTTGTAATACATACATAGCGCAAAACCATCTGGACCTACCAATAAGATGTATAGCTCAGGCTGGCTGGATAGATCTTCAAAATAGTCCACATTTAAGTAGGTCAACTTGTCCCGACTGTAGTGTTATGCATAATCCAAAGAACAGGCAGTAGTCTTTACTAATGTAATCTAATCAACAACTACGATCCCCAAAACCTTTCTGAGTGTGGTGATTTTGGCGATCGTCCCATCAGCAACGGACTGTCACAGGCTATTGAAGAAAACCCGTTACAAATAATTGTTTCGATTACCTAATTTGAAAAAAGTTATGTATTTGCATTGTATTTGGCATTGGCACGTTTATATACTCACCAAGCCACAGAATTATATCACTGAAACAGTTCATAAACTACACTTTTATTGTTTTTTTTTTGTAATTAATGAGAAACTGTTTGTTTGTACCGCGGGCAAATCTATTGACGTGGGCGAAGAACAATTAAATGATATAAATATACATACCTACATATAGATACAAGAATGCCACACACTGAGCAAATATTTATACTAACTGTGACCACACACTAAACTGTCTAGAGGAATATTTTTAAAAAGTAGCACGCGTTATCTCTACACTAACGTGTTGATTCCAATGATTTTGGTATCGTACTGATAATATTCATATCTAAATACCTACCACCACAGAACATTTAAAAGAGGTACCACCAATGGTTGCCACTTGAAAGTGATTGATTACATCAAAAACAAAAAACTCAGATTTATGTAAATTCTAAATATTTATTGTAATAAATTTAATTATACAAATCAGACCTTACCCTATACTAAGAGATTACAACCACCAATTATTGGCGATGTGTCTTTCAGTATTTTATTCATACAATACTTTGCATAGTAGGTAACTAAACTTTGTTTTTTTAACAAATTTAGAATACGATTCTAAAAACGTTACGATAAAACAATATAAGCAACGTTAACAACATAATAAATTATAGTAATTTTAAGGAAATTATAAAAAAATAACATACACTTGGTTTTTAGAATACCGATTATATAAGGGCCTAGTTTAAAGCGAAGTTCACTTGTAAATTACAAGACGTTGTAATACCTACAAGCTATTAATGTAGTCAAGTAATAAAAGTACAGTTAAGAAACTGATTACACTGTCATTGTAATTTCTAACACAACCAGACAAAAATCCTATCTAAAAGTCTAGTCAGAATCAAATAGTTCGTTTTTAATTACTATACGTTCAGTTAAATATTATTCGCTTATCTATAAAAGGTGAAATGTTGGTTATAAACTTAATTTTGACTTTTATCTGCTTGTGTGGGAATCTCGGTTTAATTGATTGAAACATGGCGGTATTAATAACTTCCGTCCACCATTTTTTATTTAGTTTCAAAAGATCAGACAAATATTATGTTGACATATATTTATTATTTTAAACTTTATTAGCCAGAACAGCGAAAAAACCTAAATTTTAAAACAAATAACAGTTTGGAGGACCCTGCATTGAGATTGACCGTAATATGTTAACATTATTCCTAACAAACTAGTAAGAATAAAATTTTATTCATACTAGACTCAATTCATTCATAACTGCACCTGAAAATACTGACAGTGTTCTATACCGAAATCTTGTAATATTACATTATGAACTTCGCTTTATTTACGTCCCGAGGCACATTGAATTACAAATAGTTGAACCTATTTACAGTAATAATTGATAACTAAAATATCATACATAAGAAAGTAAAACTTTCTGAACGCATTAAAGCTAGAACAAAATACTAGTATGTCTTAAAATATTCATATCTAATCCCATGGAACTTCACATAGATAGAATTTTGTTCTTTAGCAATAACATTACAGGGCCAGGGCCAGCTTTACAAAATTAAAAGTACAATTCAATATGGCTCCACAGTGGCGTCGCCTAACATTAAAAAATAAATACTCACTGTTTTTCAAAAATCCGGTAGGTCCTTTTAAAGATTTGGAATATAAATAAGAAGCCATCTACTCTGTTAGTTTGAGTTCGATGTATTTTCAGATAGAAAAGTTGCCAAAAACAGCCACTTTTGGCAAATTTTCTATCTGTAACTACAGCGGACTATAACAAATACAGTTAATGGCCCCTATATTAACCTTTTAACCGCCATGGTCTGAAATATAAGACTTACCAAATTGAGCTCACAAGCCGCCGTCTCATAAATAAGACTTATGTTTTGACTAATTGATACAGATTTTGTTTTTATGGCTGGCGGTGTGAGCAAGTTCTTAGAAAATATGCTTGGCGGTTAAAAGGTAAAAACCTTATAGCACGCCAACTTTAAAATGACCTACCAGGTTTTCCAAAAATATATATTCCGCGAGTAATTATTTTTTTAAAGATGGCGGCGCTACTTAGCCTTGGCTAGCCCCTATACTAATGGTACTGTTAAAAAAATGTCAAGGTGAACACGCGCCTCACCATTCTATCCCTTATTTCACGAACATAAGAAACAGTAACCGTTCGCGCAAAAGTCCAAAGTGTCCAGCTAAGCGTGCCCTTGACTGTACTTATAAATTGTAGTTCCACAAAACTGGCCGCGAAAAGAAGCTCGCAAAAAGGAATTAGGTAATAAAATAATACAAAAAGAACAAATAAAATATAGGAATTAGGTGATAAAATAATACGTGATAATACAAAAAGAACAAATAAAATATCCGAGAAAATATACAGTCGCAAAGAAGCACTGACTAGGTTATACTTTTACAAATATAATTTGGCATATTACTGACTAATAAGAAGAGGTAGCTATCTAAAGACTGTATTTTTAGCCAGAAGGGTGGTGGACTTTGTGCGGTCAAGCCCAGGGTAAGCTGAATATACGCAGAGCGATTTTCTCACTTATTCAATAGACATAAGAACGGTGCTTGTGGTCTTGACTGTACAAGCAAGGGTAAGATAAAAACAAGAATTTTTCTCAAATGTAAACAAACTATTTATTAAAAGAAAAGTGGAGCGTCCGCGTTTTTTAGAAACAGACTTTAAAAAAGTATATTTATTATTCTGTGTACCTAATAGTACCTATATTATTTTTGTAAGAGGTGAATGACTATGCTATTACTTGTAGTTGTAGGTGTGTGTGTGTGTGTGACGTGTGTGTGTGTGTAGCAAACGAAATTACGAAGTAAATTTAATGATATAGAAATATGTTATTTAACATTGCTTTATAATAAAACTTAAATAAAACCTTATAGTAACAAAAACGTAATTTAAAAAACATATAAACGCATAATCACAAGTGAAAATAGTAACATACATGTACCTAAGCAAAAACCATCTTACAATAATCCGACATGTCTTTAAGAATAATTAGCCAGTCTTTGTGACACCTTAACCAAGCAATCCATGATATCCAGTGGTTTAAGAAAGTTCAGCATATTAGGATATGGTCTATTTGTTAAACGAAGTCCCTATAATGGAAGTAATAAATAAATATGTGGGGACATTTCACACGCGGCCATCTGACCCCAAACTGGTAGAGCCTGTACTATGGGTGTCAGACAGCTGATATAAAGAGTGCTCCAACTTTAAGGCAGGATATTATTAATCCATACTTATAATATTATAAATGCGAAAGTGTTTGTTTATCATTCCTTCACGCCTTAACTAAGCAACCAATCGACTTGATTTTCATCATAGTTAGTCGAAAGGATGAAGAGCTATTTTTGGTCATGGAAAAACATCATATTATTATGGGAAAGTGAAAAAAACAACGCAGGCGTAGCAGCGGGCGGACCCCTTGTTGTAAATAAAACAAAAAGTCTTCAGAGTATTATCATAATATTTTTATTATGATACCTCAAACATGTGGCACCATCCTGTGGGCCACATATCGTCTATATCATCGATTTATGGCCACAAGAAGTCCGTTATCATCTCAAGAGTATTAACGAAATTAAACCTCAATTATGTCTTAGGGTTATTGAAAATTCACCGAAACTGTAGCGAGCATTTGGCCGATATTTTGTTTCACACATAATTACCATAAATCCTATCATAATAAAAAATATTAAGATAATTCTCTGAAAACCTTTTGTTTTATTTACAATGATATCCTTCATTAAAGTTGGACCACCCTTTACATACATACATAAAATGCGACCGTAATGGGAGAGAATAAGTTTGTAATTAAGATTTCACACGTGTGTCAGACGGTCTCAAGTCTTCAATGCGCTATTGTGCGACGCGCTTAATGTAATAAATCAATGTACCAAAATAGTGTGTACATTATAGAACTCGTTGTTGTACCACTAAACATACTATGATTCTGATTAAATTTTGCTCATGACATTTAAACCCATGTTCCTTTCAGCAAAATACAATTTCATCGTCTGAACTTTCTTTAAAACCGGATATTAATTTCTATTCTCTTCACAATATGTATTGTTTTTAATTAAAGTCAACCATATAACAATAACTATTTGGTCGCTTTTACTTCGTTCGCCTATGCACGCGACAAAAGGCATCTTGTAAATGTCACGTCACCCTACAGTACAACATAATAAAAACTACCAAATAACTATTGTTAAAAAGTTATCCGCATTAATAAGAAGCTCAAATTATAAATTTTTCATTGCAAAAATTGCCTTAATGTGGCCTTAATAGTTCTTATAGATCGCAAAAGCTGCGTTTAACAAACAATATTTACAACCAACAACATTAATCTCACCCTTAACAAAACAAATGTCACATATTTTGCGTCCGTTTTGTTCTTGTCTTGTTAGATCCGTTTTAAAGTACGCCTCCTCAACTGAAAATAAAAAGAACAACAGGATTTTGTTAGTAAAGTCATGGACCAATATACTCGAGAGGACTGTTAAGGGGCTCTACCACGCTAAGTGGCGCCGCCACCCTTTAAAAAATAATAACTCGGAAAATAATAAATTTTTCAAAAATCCGGTCCACAGAACTGGAGTCGGGGTGCTGTAGGATATATAGAAGCTATTAACTTTATTTATTGTATCTCGGTGTAGTTAGAGATAGGAAATTTGCGAAAAACGGCCGCTTTTCGCATTTTTTCTATCTATAACTACATTAAACTATAATAAACATATGTGATTGCTTCTATATATCCTACAGCACCACGTCTCCAGTTCTGTGGACCGGATTTTTGAAAAATTGATTATTTCCCGAGTTATTATTTTTTTCAGGATGGCGGCGCCACTTAGCGTGGTAGAGCCCCTTAATGCCCTAGAAAAAACGTGCTTCGGAAATGCTCAAACCCCGTATTGAAACTAGATGGCGCCTAGATCCTCCCCCGAGATTATATGAAAAATACACTAGTAAATGGCTATAATTGTATTTTTTTTTATAATAAATAGGAACAAAATTTCTCTTTTTAGTAGGTCGAGAGACACCATATAATTTTTTATTTCACATGATTTCACAATAATAGTTAATTTGTGAATGATAGTGACATCTATCTTTTCTTTTAGTACTAACTAGCTACCCGCCCCGGCTCCGCACGGGAAAATGGTTATTGTGGGTTATTCTTGAGTATATTATGCATGTATTATAGATATAAACCTTCCTCTTGAATCCCTCTATCTATTAAAAAAAACCGCATCAAAATCTGTTGCGTAGTTTTAAAGATTTAAGCGTACAAAGGGACATAGGGAGGGACATAGGGACAGAGAAAGCGACTTTGTTTTATACTATGTAGTGATTACAGGCACACGCATTGTAGTAGGAGAATTGACAGTCCGAGTATATTGGTCCATGGTAAGGTAAGGTCTATAGGAGCAAATGTAAATACTAGCACATATTAGGCTAATTTAACTTAATTGTTCTATCTCTCTTTTTAATAGGTATGCGGCGCCATTTATATATTACTAGCTTTCCGCCCGCGTTAACAGTTTTTCCCGTGGGAATGAGGCATTTTCCCGTGGTAAAAAGTAGCGTTTGTGTTAATCCAGTGTGTCAGTCAGCTAACTCCATACCAAATTTTATTAAAATCGCTCCAGCCATTTAGACGTGAAGAAGTAACAAACATATACACACTCACAAACTTTGGCCTTTATAATATTAGTGTGATTCGATAAAACAGGCTATTTTAAAATTCGCCATTTTTATGAAAACCGGCGGTCTTTTGACTTCAAAAATAATTGCGACAATCCATTTTTTTATGGAAATGCTTGTATGTAGAGGTATACGATTTTGAGTAAAGCAATACCATTTGGTACGGGTATTATACACATCCACCTGATCCCAAATCGCCCCGTAGCCAGTGATAACTCCGCGACAGGTGGGGGGAGGAGGGAGTATAAAAGTATAGAGCTCACGGTGCTCAGAAAAAAAATCTAGATAATTAGTTTGGACCAAGTGATTTCTTATTGGAATCTCTTATTTTAGACACGATTATTTAATAGTAAATTTACAATTTATTGAGTTGGTCCTATACTATATGGATGCACTTCGTTACTTTCTCCCTATGAAAATTACATAGTAATTCCTATATTATACATAGAGGTGACTCAAGTGTGACCATAGACAATCCTTAAGTCCCATTTTGTTACAGCGATTGCCAACTAAGAGGTATTATATTAAGAACAAATACAAAAAACTCACATCAATTCATTGGAGATTCCCAATATCCTCTTCGAACAGCCGTTTTCCTCCCGCCAAAGACTTGTTTTCGTCATTGCCGTACTTTCCCATATATTGCTCGAGTCGCATTAGCCACTGCGCCCAATGCTCCCTCAGCTTGTCTGTGGTCAGGTGGTAATAATCTGCCTTGGAGCCGTCTGTGTAAGCTATGACCAGTAAAGCTTCTCTGACATTGAAATGTTTGTAGTTGAGGTCGTTGCACACCGCGCCGAAGTAAGCGGCCAACTGGACGGGGTTGTCGTAAGTATTCGCTAGTGATTTTCGAGGTTTGTCGGATTTCTTCCATTCGATTAGGCACGGCTTTTCTCTGGAAATATAACAAAGGGTTGGTTGAGAATTTTGCATTGTTATTATTTCTGGGGTTTTTTAAATTAATATCGTGGGATTTTAGTGAAGCCCGACCAAAGAAATAAGAAGCCTCACCATATTGCGGAATTTCAATGGCACTAATTTTTCTAAGGGAAATTGTTGCCATAGTCGTAAAAATATACACGTGGCGCCCCCAGAGCAGGCTTCTTATTTCTTTGGTCAGGCTTTAAACAAAATATTGGATTTACACAAACACACGCTCTTTTCCCTAACGGGGTAAGCAAATATTAGATTTGATCTAGAAAGTCTAAATGCATACTATAATAATATAATAATAATAATAATATTAAAAATAATAATAATAATAAAATAAAAAAAATAATAATAATAATAACTATAGTATAGAGATTCGTCGATATCGCGACTAATAGAAAAAAAGCGGCCAAGTGCGAGTCGGAATCGCTCATGAAGGGTTCCATAGCAGCCAGTAACATAATATAAAAGTTTTTGTAGTTCGTTGTGACTTTGATCGATGTTTTAATAATAGTGAAAGGTAAATTGCGGTTTACGATTTATGAGGTATTAAAAAAAAACTACTCACTAGATCTCGTTCAAACCAATTTTCGTTGAAAGTTTTCATGGTTTTGCACATCATATATTTTTTTCAGTTTTATCATTCTCTTATTTTAGAAGTTAGAGGGGGGGGGACACACATTTTTCCACTTTGGAAGCGTCTCTCGCGCAAACTATTCAGTTTAGAAAAAAATGTTATTAGGAACCTAAATATCATTTTTAAAGTCCTATCCATAGATACCCCACACGTATGGGTTTGATGAAAAAATTTTTTTTGAGTTTCAGTTCTATGTATGGGGACCCCCTAAATTTATTGTTTTTTATCTATTTTTGTAAAAAAATCTTAATGCGGTTCACAGAATACATCTACTTACTAAGTTTCAACAGTATAGGTATTATAGTTTCGGAATAAAGTGGCTGTGACATACGGACGGACGGACGGACAGACAGACAGACATACAGACAGACAGACATGACGAAGTCAAAGTCAAAGTCAAATAGTGTTTATTCAAAGTAAGATTTCACAAATCATTTTTTGACGTCGAGGCGGGTTCACAATTTGGCTGTCTTCTGTGGAGAAGAACCCGCCGGAAGAAACTCCACAGGCGTTGCATCTTTTCAAAATATTTTTACATAGGTAATTATTATTTTATACAATTTGATTAATATAACAAAGAGTGCAGACGAAATATGAAATTAAAGGAAGGCGAATCTATAAGGGTTCCGTTTTTTGCCATTTGGCTACGGAACCCTAATAATCAATCGCCAGTGAAGGAAATTCAAGGACCACCGTTACAAAATTTGTGACTTAACTATTTATCTCTGGAATTTGAATAATACATAATGTAATTCGTTTGCCTCCAATGATAAGATAAAACTTGTCAATAAAAGAGAGGAGTAAGTGGAATCCGAATCCTATTGGCTATATATGAACTATTTATTAACCTGTGATATAGGTGACACAAAATACTGCTCTTCCACGTGTATATGTGTTAAAATGCCTAATAGGTAAAAATAAATACACCCATTAGCAGGGACAAGGTATACCTAAGTACGAGTATCACAACTCAATTTTACATAGTCTTGGTGTCCTGGGCTGATCTTCTACGCGCTCTTACGCCCCTTTATTTTATTAGAGCTATCCATAACCTCAAAGTCCGATAGCGTTTTATACTACGAATGTAGACACACGCATCAGTATAAAAAAAGTCGTATTTTTAGCGTGAGGATTTAGTGACTCAGCCAAATCTCAGCTCAATTCTTCAGGGTCAAAAGCAGTACGAATTTAAAATTGAAAACAAAATGCATGATGAAGAGGCCTGGCTGATCGCCTGAAGCATCAAACAAAACATATTACGTAACAATTTTGTACGAGTCAGTGACTTCACAATCTCGTGCGATAAACAGACGCGCATTAATTTAACCGATGTGTTTACGCGTTTTATTTTTATCACAATTTCAAGTTCACGAATGTCATCAAACGCTTTTTGTGTAATGCCAATTCTTGTCAAGTTATTAATACAATTATTGTATTTACATTGTCTTTTTTGTCAAAACTTGTTTGTTTAACATTTAGTTCCTTACACAATGTGTATCAAAACATACCATTTGATTGGTCTAGCTTTGGATTTTCTACTACTAGCTGCACATGATTGAATAATTTGTTTACATGACATTTAAAAGAGTAGCTGTCACAATCGCGCATCTCCAATCTTGAGTTCTAGAAGATAGAAAAGGATGGATGATATTAAATTAAGGATTATTAAGTTGATTTTCGACTTACTCATAATCTGCTATAGCGTCGAAAATGCCTCTGTACTTGAGCACTGGATGTACCACGTTGGACTCTATGGCTTTCGGCGAGGCTATACTCTTCAGGACCTCGGAGACTGAGTTCCAAACCCCTTCGATCTCCTTCTCAATTCGGAGCTGGTTCCGCGGCTGGGTGAAGTAGTTTTTGAGCGTGCTGTGGAACTTCGTTCCGGCCGCCATTTGAGCTGAAACGCGAATTTTTTAGATAGTATTTTTTATAACTAGCGACCCGCCCCGGCTCCGCACGGGAAAATTGTTATTGTGGGTTATCCTTAAGCATATTATGCATGTATTATACATATAAACCTTCTTCTTGAATCACTCTATCTATTAAAAAAAACCGCATCAAAATGCGTTGCGTAGTTTTAAAGATTTAAGCATACATAGGGACATAGGGACAGAGAAAGCGACTTTGTTTTATACTATGTAGTGATAAGTCCTGGGAGTCATAAGATTGCATAAAACAATCCAGAATCGAAAGCGTGTCTTAAAGATCTAAAGATTTTTCATACAAGGCTTTTTGAACCAGCTTTTTAGTATGTTTAACATTTTTGTGGTAAAACCCATTGCTTACATTATAATTATAGCTGTAAGTCCACTCTTCAGTCTAGACTCTGAATAAATTAAATGGCTTAATATGTATGAACTATGAAAAAATATGAACTAGTATTCTGTAACACATCATAAGACATTGTAAGCTTTTTGGCTTGGCTAACAACAATTAGCTGGCATAGAAACAATTGAAATCACATTACTTCCTAAATAGATGTAAGAAACATTGTAAGGAAGACTTATGAATAAGCTAATGTCTTCAATAGTATTTTTTTCTCAATTTTGAGTCAATCAAATAATTTCAACTATCAATTTAAATTGTATTATTTGTTATACATGCATTATTAATATTATCGTCAGCTTCATTCATCATAATACTAGTTATTTAATAAACTTGCCTAAACCTATTGTATCAGATTTAAAGTTTTATGAAATATACTTTATTTTCTTACAATGTATCACCTTGCATAGTGCATAGTTGATTTAGTATCATACATGTGCATTGTGCATGAATGAATACAATAGGACATTGTCCTAAATTGGATATTTTTGCGGCCACACCAGAACTGAGTCTACTGCATTATCAAAATAAATGCATAGAAATACAATGAATGGAATAAAACTGATTATATTATGATAATTAGAATAGAACAGAATACTTTATTAGCAGCACCCAAAACAGAGTGACTCGATTTCAACATTCTTCAATCACATTATTCAGTGTCAAAGGCATGATAAGAAAATAACAAACAATGCAATCAATAATGATAATATAAAGCAAGAATTTATTGTTATTAATAAAAATGTATACAAAGAAATAATTTGTTTTCAAGTAGAACTGATGAAGTACGAGATCTTAACAAGTCAAATGAAACCTGTATTGAACCTATTAACACCAATGAACAATGTGTAATAGTGAATTGGTAAGTAACCAATGAGAAACATCAGTTTCAGATAATACAAAACACAGATTTGTGAGTAACAGTATAACTGTACTATGTTTCTGCCCCACAGCTCCACCCACGCTAATGGTATTTCCCATAGGAATGAGGGATTTACCCACAGTAAAAGGTAGCCTGTGTTATTCTCATTTATAAGCTATATTACTGTAAAGATTCATTAAAATCCATTCAGTAGTTTTTACATGAAAGAGTAACAAATATCCATTCATAATTTCATTATACATCCTTCCTCAAAAATGTTAATAAATTAGTAAGATAATTATTTTGAAAATAGAACTTTCTTACCTTCATAAAATCTCTTAAACTCCTCTTCACCCATCTCAGCAATTCTCTCTTGTTTCCATTTCTCCAAGGCTTTTTTTGACTCCTCAGTCATTGTTTTGTTCAATATCAGTGTCACTGAAGGATACTGCACTTGAAAATCATTTTTATGAGGCTTTATCTGAAGAATCTTATCCTCGCTACTGTATCCAGGTTGGGCTGGTGAACTTCTAGCTGCATTTATGGCAGAAAATGTCTGGATTCCCCTCACCGAAGGATTCAATAATGCCCCAGCAAAATTGACACAATTCCTTGTATTACCCCACATGTTTCTCTTCAAAACTTCAATGGGAAGAACAGGATTACAATTCAATCTAACATTTGTGAATTTCGCTGGGCTTTGTTCAAAATTTGCACTGTTTGAACTCTCGTTTGTCGTGTTTTGATGTGTCTCTCTATTCTTAGCTGCAACAGATAAAACAGTCTTGGTATTTAGCAGCGTAGGTACACGCGTCTGGCGCCACACGGCTCAGTCATATGATTCGAATATGCTCATACGCAGTACGTGCAATAAAAACGAAAGTAAGCGCGGCAAAGTTAATAATTAGTTAATTCTGGGACAAGTTTTCAACAGATTGGTTATATTGAAAAACTTCCTGATCCTTACAAGGCCTGTCTGTATAATAATAATTATGGAATAGAAAGGTAGTTAATGTAGCAGCAGAATGATGCAAGGTCGTATAAACGAAAGAAACCGTACAAGTTTCAATGTTGGTCCACTTACCAGGCTTTCTTTGGCGATGTTTTCTATCCTTGCTCGTCTCCAGTAAAGGCCCGAATAACTCCTTATTTTCTTTGTTGTACAATTTAAGCTTTTCTGCCGGTTTCAAGATAGAAGCGGGTCGAACCACTTTGTTCCTGACAAACTGTTTAGTTGTCGATTGCAACGAGATCCTACGACCGAAGCTGTTGATCGGTCGAAACATTGCACAGTTGAAATGAAAAGTATCAAATTTCTGATGTTTTCTGAGAAAACGAGAACGCAAAGATATTGAATATATTTAGCAAATGGCAAAAAACAAAAATCTTTTACGTTTTTTTTTTGACCACCCACAGAACCGAACAGACCAAAGAGAAAAAATAATTTTTTTTTTTTTTTAGTTTCTTTCTCCCTTATGGGAAAGGCAAAGGGATCCAAGCCCATACAGCCTAGTCTTTAGTAGTTTCTCGCATTATCCAAGTTTAATGTCTTCATGTTCAGTCATTATTTCTTCAGTTTAATTTCGTCGTCTTTAGTCATTTCTTGCATCCATGTTAAACGTCTTCAGTAGTTTCATTTCTTGTTACGGGATCATTGAAATGCAAAGGTGGTTCTTACATTCCAATGATATAATGAAGTTTAACGCGGGGTATCAAACCAGAAACAGCTAACCACTCATTATTTCTCACTTTCATTGAATAGTTCTTCTTTAACGGCACATTATCGCACTAATTCCACCATATTAACACCACAATAACCATGAAAAACTAATTTTAAAAAGGACGAAACAATGAACCCGCCATTTCCTCTCGATTCCCGCGTAAAACCCTCGAGAAAAAATAATTAATTTTTTTTTTTTTTTTTTAGTTTCTTTCTCCCTTATGGGAAAGGCAAAGGGATCTAAGCCCATACAGCCTAGTCTTTAGTAGTTTCTTGCATTATCCAAGTTTAATGTCTTCATCTTCAGTCATTATTTCTTCAGTTTCATTTCGTCGTCTTTAGTCATTTCTTGCATCTATGTTAAATGTCTTCAGTAGTTTCAATTCTTGTTACGGGATCATTGGAATGCAAGGGTGGTTCTTACATTCCAATGATACTGAAGTTTAACGCGGGGTATCAAACCAGAAACAGCTAACCACTCATTATTTCTCACTTTCATTGAATAGTTCTTCTTTAACGGCACATTATCGCACTAATTCCACCATATTAACACCACAATTACCATGAAAAACTAATTTTAAAAAGGACAAAACAATGAACCCGCCATTTCCTCTCGATTCCCGCGTAAAACCCTCAAAAATAATTAAATACGGAACAGACAAAGATTTCTTTTTCTTTTTTCCATTTCTCCTTATTGGGAACAGGCAAAGAAATTTATCCATACAGCCGTCGTCTATAGTACAGTGTGTGTAGTGTAGTGTATAAGTAGTGTAACCGGTTAACCGGTTAATTGAAGAAATACTGAAATCATGAAAGAGAGAAACCCTTTAAGCAAAACCAGATAAAATATGGGTTCCGAGGTAGAGCGAAGCCGAAACGATAACGGTCTCTTGAGCAATGTATGGAGAGGCAAAATACCTGGTTTGAAATATTAACCAGGTAAACAAGCCCTGCATATCGTTTCATTTCTTATTACAGGATCATTAAAATGATGTCCTAGGGTGGTCCTTACATTCCAACTTAGAGCAACGCGGGCCTTCCAATGACATCGAATCGGGGTATCAAAAGAAGCAGTTAACCATCCATAATGGCCCATCTAACATCGTGTCACTGTGTTCAGCACTGGAGCTGATGAATGCTGCTGACAATGCTATCAGGGTGGCAGAATATTGGGCCGACAAAATATAGTAAATCTGACTTGCTATCGACACGAAAAGAAGAAGACCATCCATAATTTCTCACTTTCATTGAATAGTCCTTCGTTAGCGGCACATTACATGAAAAAATAATTTTAAACAATGAGCCCGCTCGATTCCCTCGTAAAACTCCAACAAGCCATAATATAAAATTTTATAGGGCACCTATTTCACGGGAGACAAATGACAGAAGACGAAAATTTGGTATTCTGTGACGAAAGGGACGCAGTAAAAATAATCTATTAAAGTACACATTTCAGTGCTTTATTACAAAAACGAACATATTATGAACATACTTTGTGCATACTTACAATTCAAAATTGCGCGCGTGGCGCGGCGACGAAGCATCACGTAATAATTTACGTAGCTGACTGTAGTGTCCATGAGAATGTGACTCGTTGAAACCAAACCGTTATACACCGCACTCACTCTTGCGCATAACTGCGTTATGCGCAAGAGTGAGTGCTGTCTTTGACTACCGTGAAATACTCCTCTAATGTGTTGCAATCTTGTTGCAATAGAATCCTTTCTATTCAGCAGAAGGGGTCTGCCGTTCAATGAGGCAGAACACCAAGGTCAAATAAAAAATAACATTATTTTAACTTATGTATTTCTTTAATACACTAACATCCAGGTCGAAATAAACATGATTTTACAAAGTAAGTATTTAACAAATTGCTCATAACAAAATAAAATTAGATCTTAAGAAATAACAGATCAAAATATAATATTATTATTATATTTTTCATATAAATGCGATAGTTTTGTCAGTTGTATTTAAGTATAAGGTGATGATGATGACTACCACAATATTATTATTTATGTAATTAATCAAACGCATTCATACTAAAATACTGATTTTATTTACTCAAATACAAAGACCTAGTACTTGAAATTATTACACAAAAGGACGACAATATTACGATTAGTCACTTAAAACATCATTTACCAATATCGCCTGGATATAATAGTTGTAATAATAATTATGGTAGAAACATTGTCTTCTCTTATTTGTTTTCAATAAATTACTTAGCTAAGGATCATCAAAGTGATCAAAACATCACGCGCGCGTTTTCTGCCTAAAAAGTTTGTATAAACGTATTATTGGACTTTAAGTACAGAATAGATTTCTAGAATAGCATATTTCGAATCAATAGAACGCCATTTTAGTCATAAAGGGGTCATGCAGAATCTCGACAAAGTAAAACAGTCAGCATACTGCAAAGAGCTTTTAGAAAGATACATTTTCATAATGATAATCGGAGACATCAGCATTGTAGTGATATTATATTAATAATATGGCAAAGGACCCGAATATTTGGCAGTGGATTGACAGAGAAGAAACCATTGACAAGTCATTGGAATGCGGTTTATACTAGAAAAATTATGAATATTCTTTGTCATCATGATCAAATTATGTACATATCATATAAGTCGACACTTTACTTAAACACACACTTTATAAATTATTCTACAATTTTTACAATGCATCCGATTACCTTAGGGTGTGATAGGGCCGTACGCATACTAAGGTGTTGTATTAGGCAAGTTGCGTGAGTCGTAGCGTTGAGCGTTCGATGGTTGAGCGGTTTACTTGGGCCCCAGCATCTGTTCTGGTTTGACATACTCGTCGAACTGTTCCGCTGTGAGGATGCCTAGTTTGATCGCTGTGTCTTTTAGAGTGCCGCCTTCGTGATGCGCTGTTTTCGCTATAAGGGCAGCCTGAAAGAATATGCACAATTTGTTTGAGTGGTATGGCACAGAGTCCTTTTTACTGTTAAACCAAATTCAAGACATTTCCGACAGGCCAGGTAAAACGATTTCTGCAACACGTTGATGAATCAAATCATTGATTTGCGTCATATATTTCAGATTCTGCAGCATATTAGCACTTTGACTGTCCATGCATTACATGTAATGCACTGATGATCTTGCTTGATACGTCCATGCATTACATATAATGCACTGATGATCTTGCTTGATACGTCCGTGCATTACATATAATGCACTAGTGTAGTTGTCATTCTATAAATAACCAAGAAACAATGACTACCATAGATCAAATTTATCGCTACGTTGGACATTTCGTGATAGGGAAGAAAATATGCTTTGGACAGTTAAAGTGTTATTAGTAGTGTTCTGATGATTATTGGCGTAATACAATTATTTTTATTCTTTGATAGTATTTAATGTCCTTACCTTATCGTATCCGATGTGTGGGTTTAGAGCCGTAACCAACATGAGCGATTCATTCATGATTTTGGCGATCCTGTCGACATTAGCCGTCATGCCAACAGCACAGTTCTTGTTGAATGCTTGACATCCGTCACCTGTAACCAAAACATAAATCAAGGAATGCAGTCTTGCGCTATTCTATACGTAGACGGTGTACTGTATGGTACGTTTTTGTGTAGGTACTTAAACCAGGTGCAAAAAAAGTTAAGGTTAGGTTACCTAAGATTAGGTAACCTTATCAAATATCAGTTAATTCGTCATCGTGAAACTTTCGGTTAACCGGTTCATTTTGGTAAATAATAACAGAATGGAAAGGGTTTTTGGTCATCATTAATGCCAGAAAACCTACGTCAACGAACATTAATATAGACATTAATGATTTATCCGGACCAAAAAAAATTAAAGAGTTCGCTATACTAACTAGAACTATCTTTATTCCACATTATAAATTGTTGACAAAGGAAAAAATATATACATAAGTGTCGTCCCCGAAGCAAGGTTTTTTTAACTTTACAGGCTTTATCAGGATGTATTTTATTTACCCAAAAGAAATGGTTCACAACTAACGGTTAATTCATAATAATAAGGTTAACCGTTTTAAATAGTGAACCCATTTGAATTTTCGTTCTTAGTCTTACCAATGAGTCTGATGGAGCGTAGTACGTTAGCCACCATCATGGGTTTAAACACGTTGAGCTCGAAATGTCCGTTGCTGCCTCCGACCGTGCATGCCACGTGGTTACCCATCACCTGAGCAGCTATCATCGTCAACGCCTCGCACTGAGTTGGGTTTACCTTGCCTGTCAAAAACGGAAAATTATATTAAAATGAATGTAATTTTAAAAGCTGTGTGAAAGCCTCGCACTTAGTTGGGTTTACCTTGCCTGTCAAAACACGGAAAATTGTATTAAAATGAATGTAATTTTAAAAGCTGTGTGGTTAGATACTATGATTATGTATGACTCACAATAAGAAATAAATATTAACAAAAAGAAACTTTTTTACTTTATAGTTAGTATGATTGGGCCCGATTCTACATAATACGCTTGCTTTAACTTAAATTTAAAAACCATATATGTCCCTATCAAGTTCGTGCGTCGCGCATACAATCATAGGAAGCAGGGTGAGTGAAACAAAACACTATGGTATGATTGTATCGACGCGCAACGCACGACCAGGCCTCCGTCACTTCATGTGCTTGCGCGCTATAACTACCTACCGCCCGGCCGAGCGGTCTCGGGCCGACTGCGGACCAATTCCCCATTCCCTAAACGTGTTGTGTTAGTAGAGTGGCGCAATACGCGAGAGAGAGAGATGCAGCAACTACTTCTTTTCGCCTAGCACCGTGCGATCTGAATTGCACTTTATTATAACGGAGCTAGGGTTGCAATTTATATGAATTATGTCGCCTAGTGCAGCTTCTGTAGGGACTACTATTTGGTATTCTGTGGCACGACGTCAACGCTCGAAAGACACTAGTGTGGAGAGGGGGTGGTAAATCATGAAATCCTAAATTAAAATTAGGGTTCATAAACCCTAATTATAATTTAGGGATTCTTTTATGTGAAAATACGTACCAGGCATGATAGAAGAGCCCGGTTCGTTCTCGGGCAGGTGTATTTCTGCTAAGCCGCAGCGGGGCCCTGAAGCCAGGAAGCGGATGTCGTTGGCGATCTTCATCAGCGACACCGCCACAACGTTCAGAGCACCCGACACTTCCACCATCGCGTCGTGCGCCGCCAAAGCTTCGAACTTGTTCGGCGCTGTTTCGAATGGCATGCCTGCAATCGCGAAACACTTATTGTACAAGTGTAAAAGAAAGTTTGATTTTACAAGACCATTATTCGACGTCACAAGACCATTATTCGACGTCAAAGCTAATAAATACTAACGACTAAAGCTTTCCATGTCAATGTAAATTTTCCGAACTTCAGAGACATGTAAGTAAGAGCATTGCTTGTAGCTCTGCTGTCTCTTTCAGAAACTTGTAAATTTTATCAATCTCGTGTTAACCATGTCTAGCAGTAGCAGTCAGTAGTTACAATAAATGGAGCAGGTCTTTTTCATATAATTATAAACAGGGATTTCCTAACCGGTTAATCGACTACAAACGCATTTCATAAGGCTTGTGAATACCGGTTAGTAGGGTTATTTCTACCGTTTGGTACGCGTGAGAAAGAAATAAAATTATTTGTATTGTAGACGACGCCAGTCGCTCATCTGTCAATCTTGACTGAGTGTGTATCATATACTTACGAGTAGCTACCAGTCTATAATAATTAATAGGTCTAAAACAAAAGATTCAAATTTCACTGAACGCTGCTGAACGGGTTACCGGTTCCTGTCCCTGTTATAATAAATAATTGGTAAGAGCATCATTGTCTCCCAATACAGAGTTAGCAGAGACTAAAGCCTGTATTTTTTTTATCATACAAATTTGCGTTGGTCCGCAGTCTCACATAATGGAAAGTAACGGCCGACAGTGATGCAAGCTCACCAGTAGATGCCTGTTCATTCTCGTCCTAAAATACACCAAGGTTTTATACAACCTACCAGTGATGGAAGCGATTTCGGCAGCGCACTTCTCTGCGAAGCCGATCCTAGTGTTAAGGCCGGTGCCCACAGCCGTGCCGCCTAAAGCTAGCAAGTGCAGGCGCGGTAAAGTGGAGACCACACGGTCGATGCCGTACGTCAGCTGTTGGGCGTAACCGCTGAACTCCTGACCCAGTGTTAGGGGCACGGCGTCCATTAAATGGGTCCTGGAATTTAAAAACCCATGTTAGAAAACGAGTAACATTTGTAAGTTTCCAAATTGAATCGCGTCAATAACATAAGATAAGAGTCATAAAACGAGGCCAAGCGACGCCGCCATTCTTTAAAAAAATATTATTTGCGGGTTTTATAATCTAAAGGTGCTCCCTCACCGGGAGCATTCGCGTGTAATGTAACGTTACAGATTTGAGCATTACATCAGTGAAGGAGGAGAACCGAGCATTACAATGCGCACCTTGTAATGATACAAAACGGGCATACATCAGTGAAGGAGGAGAACCGAGCATTACAATGCGCACCTTGTAATGATACAATGTGTAATATCTTGATACAACTTGTAACATCAATGCGCTTCACTTCCCCTAGCCCCCCGCCGCTATGAAATGCTCAAAGTCGAATCTATAATGTTACATTACACGCGAATGCTCGTCAGTCAGGGAGGTATTATTGTAATGTAATGCTCAAAGACGAATCTATAATGTTACATTACACGCGAATGCTCGTCAGTCAGGGAGGTATTATTGTAATGTAATGCTCAAAGACGAATCTATAATGTTACATTACACGCGAATGCTCCCGGTGAGGGAGCACCCTAAGGAAATCCTATAGACCTTAATAACAAATATTATGTATAGAACTAGGTTTAAAAAAATAGGAATAACTGAAATTTCAGGCGGGTAGGTATTCTCGAATCAATCAAATACTATGTAGAGTTCGATCTTAATTTATGCTTACTGGGTACCATGGTCTAAGCTAAGAAAACAGGGTCTTTATTGTCGAATGCGTGTTAATAGACAAGGATGAACAGCATTATGACGTAGTAGGCTTGTGTCAAGTCACTTGGTCGGAATAGAAGACCTTGTTTTTTTAGACCACGTTGGGTACATTGCCTCAGTTTGTTTTGCATTTTTAGTATAAAGCTACAAGTACATGATAATTCAATAAATCCGATCGCGATATGACCGAATACGAAATGAGAACAGAAGAAAATTGGCGCTGTGTAATCTGAATTACATTACAATACAATTCAAATATTCTTGTACATTTTTCTTTTTCTTGCATTCTGCTGTAAGAAAGAATGTTGATTTATTTAAACAATGTTGTATAGGAACATCATAATATATTCTGTACTTGAAAATGATTTACCTGCCAATTTTGATAATATTCGTCCATTCTTTAGCTTTGCTATCCAACGTATCCCTTAAGGCGACCAGGCCTGGTATAAGTCGGTCCCGGATCTCCATAGCAACAGCTATGTGCATGGCGGTTGGGTAAGTGTCGTTGGAGCTCTGAGATTTGTTCACGTGGTCGTTAGGGTGAACTGGGTCCTTGCTGCCAAGTTTGCCACCCAGTATTTGAATTGCGCGATTAGCGATCACCTAAAAATAATAATTTATGTACGCAATCCCCTAGATGACTTGTTATAATAAACAAAATTATGAACCCCCGCCACAAAACCGTTACTTGATCCTTTCAACAACTAGAAAAGAGCTGATAATATTCAAATGGCTGAAGATATTTTCTAAGATAAGAACACTCTCGATTGTGACACCTTGCAAACAAAAAAAAAGTAGATCAAAATCGGCGCATCCGTTTAGGAGCTACGATGCCACAGACAGACAGACAGACACACACGTCAAACTTATAACACCCCTCTTTTTCGTTGAGGGTTAAAAATTGCTACTAGTTTCTTTCGAGTCTTTTAAGCGTCGACGACGTACGTCGCGCCTACAGTCGTAGGAAACAAGGCGAATGAAACAAAAGACGGAAGCGGATGATTACATGCGCGACAAAAGACGTCGTCGACGCTCAAAGCTAGTCAGGGGGGTGTCTAAGCCTCCCTTTCATTACCCAAGACCTGGATTATAAAACGGTCAGCTCAACTATCAAGGTTTGTTTGGATTCTCAATACCGAAACATTATACTTTGTATTACAAAACGGTTAACAAGTGAAAGAGCAACAGATACAAAGGAATAGTTACTTCCGCACGCAATATTAGCAAGAACTGTAAAAATCCAAAATAACATACCTCATTGGTGTTCATGTTAGACTGGGTGCCAGAACCAGTTTGCCAGATGACCAGTGGAAAATGACCGTCCCTATATAACTTTCCAGATATCACATCATCACATGCTTGCATAATGGCATCAGCTGAAAATAAATTATTGGTGAGTTTTAAGAAACAGACAATCGCGACGACTATCAGAAATATTATTGAAAGAAGACAAAAGACATGCGGCTGGACTGTTGACCTTGAGAGCGCCTGTATATCGTAGCGGTAGGGGTTAATTTCGTAGTCGCAATGTCCAACCGACCGCATGTGCTGGCTTCTGTACATACTACGTACACAAAATTAGCAAAGGAACAGTGTGTCGTATCGGCGGAATGTCGAAATTGACCAGAATAGCATAAGACCACCAACAAAAGTGCGAGATCAAAAGGTTTTTTAGGCAAAAGAACAGTTCCGTCTGATTGAAAACACCTTGATTCAGGGTAAGCTTAAGACCTTTGGTGGAAACTTACATGTGCTGATGGGGATATAATAATAAAACGAGTAAACAAAAACATACTTCAATTAAAATTATAAACAATTACCAATTTTCTTGTCAAGGCCATACTCTAAGTTGACTCTAGCAGCCGCTTTCTTAAGGATGCCCATAGCGATGATGACGGCATACTGAAAAGAAAATAAAATAATAATAATAATTGTTTTTAATAAACTCCTAAGTATTTCTGACTCCTAAATTTTTTATCAAGGCTTACCTACATACTTTTGTGTTTAATGTGTGAACCTAAAGTGAAGTACCTTTTACCTAGTACTATTATTTTATTCTGTGCTTTTACTAGCTTATAACGTGTATGGTAGGTAGGTAGGTACTTGTACATTCTCTAGCTTAAAATTGGACCAATCAACTAGTGTCCTAGTAACAAATACCAGCTCTGCATTTCGTCCATATTTTTATTACTACAATGCCAAATCGACAATGGAACTCAAATTAGTTTGCCCAACGTGTCGGTTTAGCAACAATGTTTGACAATGCATTTCACAATATTATTTCACTCCATCATTCCTTACAAGCCTAAAGGACGGAAATTGAATACTAAACAGTGTTGCCAAAGCTTTATTATGTGCATTGTGTGGGTAAATAACATGCGATCGCTATCGTAATAATTTCTCTTGAGAAATTTACTTAACTATTTGCAATTTGTACAAAAGAGAAACCACATACAAAAGTCTCTCACACTTTGAATACATCCAAAATGGCATAAGAACATTTTAATATTTGTTCCACTAGGTGAAAAATTCACCCTAATATCAAGGTAGGGTAGGCTCGACTTGAGCGAGCACCTCGGTCGCGATATTATTACGAGCTGATAACGGTCGGTACCAAGGTCTAACACTCCGACCACGTGACTAACACCAGCCTACGTCATTTTGCCTGTTCATCCTTGTCGAATGCGTGTAATAGACAAGGATGAACAGCGCAAAATGACGTAGCTTGTGTCAGTCACGTGGTCGGAGTGTTAGACCTTGTTTTCTTGGACCATGGTCGGTACGAATAATTTTTTTAACTATTCAAATATGAAAAGCAAAATGGCGGCGTTATGAAATTTAAACAAGAGGTTGACTAACTCGTGAGGTCTACTTACAATTCAGAGTACTAGTTTTAGCCTGCAGTATTAGGAATAGTGGAGTAGTCTCTTGGTGTTGACTATTTCTAAACTTACCGGCATTCGTTCCTCAATGCCTCCAATAGGGAAGTTCATGACGGATCTGACGGTTTGTGCACCATACAGCTTGTCGTCTGGGACATCCACTTCCCCCATGGTGTCTTTCTCCTTCCTCTGAAATAATTTATTGAGACAACTAAATATTTTATTTCATTTTATTCACGCCAAAATAAAGACAAAACATTGTTAGAGCCGAATAATCCATTCTAGGCAGCCATAAAGTACAGAACACTAAATTAAAAAAATTAATAACCCCCGACACGAAACCGTTACTTGATCCTTTCAACAACTAGAAAAGAGCTGATAATCTTCAAATGGCTGAAGATATTTTCATGGATCATAGCTAAGAACACTCTCGATTGTGACACCTTGCAAACAAAAAAAACTAGATCAAAATCGGCGCATCCGTTTAGGAGCTACGATGCCACAGACAGACAGACAGACAGACAGACACACACGTCAAACTTATAACACCCCTCTTTTTCGTCGGGGGGTTAAAAATAAATAGCACAAAATTATGCTCCGTTCAGTGCTCACTGCTCATTTATTTCGACTTTTTCGTCACAAATGTAGTTTAACTCAACAAATAGTTACATCATGTACCTACACATGTGAGTAAACAGCATAATATTAGTTTATTTAAGATGATAAGCGTCTGATTATCATTTTAGTCAACGTAAAAAAAAATGATACTTTGTGTTTTTTTGGTGTCAATAAAGTATTTTGTATTGTATTGTATTGTATTGTATTGATATTTTTGTTTGGGTTGTGTTATTTATAGAAGGATAAAATAGACTAATTTCATTTTTTAAAAGGACAAACCAAGATATTTTTTTGATCTGAGGGGCAAATGGAGAATAGTAAAGGACTATGTGAACTGTTTTTTGCCCTATTCGACCTGCTATGATAACCGCCAAAGATAAGGCGGCGTTCTTTTCGATTGAACCACAATTTATTGGAACAAAGTGTGGTCTTCTTCTTATCGAGTGGGTTGCGAGTACTTGCGAACCTACCTCACAAACCCTGGTGTCGAAATTGTTGAGCCGCCTTAGGCTTCCGACATGGCTCCTATTACGACTACATCTGTAGATAGTAGCCGGGACCAACGGCTTTACGTGCTTTCCGAAGCACGGAATAATCTCAGGTGATTCAGCCTGCAATGTCCTAACCAAACTGGGGAAAGTATCACAAAGTGATACTTGTTCGACGGATCCCCACCGGGATTCGAACCCGGAACCTCCGTAACGTCAGACGAGCTTTTGGCCACTCGGCCACGGAGGTTGCCACAAAGTGATGGTAATTTTCATTTATACGACCTTGTGGTAAAAGGTATCACATATGCAGACAATGCGACTTTTAAACCGCGAATCGATAAGGAGGAACGTTGCATGTACCTACTTATGTAAACAAGGGACGTTCGTTACCTACTCAGAATATTTTTAGGTCATTCATACTCGTGTGTGGTAAATTGTGTAATGTAGCAAAATGCCATCAACCACTCGTCCGCATTAACGGAAAAAATTGATTCAAGAATTTATGAATCAACATGATTAACAAAAAATGAATAGTTCAAATCCGTGAATGCGAGCCAACCTCACTTAGCCCTGAAAGCTGATAAAACACAGGTTCGAGTTTTGCCCTGCCCGAGCTAAATGAAATATAAAAGAAATTTAGAAATACCTACTACTTTCCGTACAAAAGGTATGCATTCGTAAAACATAATTAATCGCGTCTAAAACCCTTTAGAATACGTTAAAATATATATATTTTTCGTATTCCGCATTATATACTTCTCATCAAAAAAATCGAAACACTTCCGTTTTTTTTTTTATTTATTCCTAAATGTACACATTTTTCTGATAATCCTGACAAAACGTAAACTTGCAAGGTGTTTCGATTTTTTTGATGAGAAGTGTATTATCTAATAGACGAGACGACACCCGTTGAGAAAGTAATAAACTTACCATTTTTATTGGTTTCCCATCGGGATTCATACACACTGAGCAAGACATTTTGAATACGGTAAAATTACACAAAAATAATACAAAACAACACAGTAAAAACAATCACAAAAAATTTCAATACATGGAAAGTTTGCAACAATTTGAGTGACGAATTTGACAACACTGCAGAAATTTGAAAGTGCTTCTATGTGCCAGCCCTTTAACACCGAAGAAGATTAAATTTAAGGAGATTAATGTGTTCTAAAAACGCGTTCAAATTAATTCAAAATCACAAGCGAGTTGCCACGTTCGGAATGAAAGGCAAAGAGAACCGGTCAGGGCCCCCTTCCAGACGGCTGCCTATTTGCGAAAGATAATAGAAGCAAAAGGTAACAAGCGGAGCGCGACGCGACGTCTACTTCAGCCGAATCTACACAGCTAACTAAAACTATAACAGAGGTTGTTTGTACGAATACGCGATAACGATATACCATTATCAAGTAGGTAAATGGGCACTGTTAATGTTAATTTACATGCCGGCTTACATAAGAATGTATCACTTTTAAGGTCAAGAACAACAAGTTGATTGAAAGTCTTCGAAAGCCTGTTTCTTCGCCAATTGTGTTAGTAATATTAATAAAATTGGTAAATGAAACGTGAACAAATACGAAAATTACACTAATTTAGGTAACTACATAAAAATACGAAAGTAATCGTATAAAAAATGTAAAATTAACAAGTCTGTTACGCCTTGACAACTCGACGGCTGAACGAATTGCGATAAAAATTGGATAGGTGACAGGGAAAATATGTATAGTAGGTACTTTTTCACTGCGGTAAAACAAATTATACGTAAAAAATCAAATAAAATATTCGAATGATATGTGTGGGACGGGTTCCAGCTCCGATACGTAAGTATTCAATTTTTATCGAATTATGTAGGTAAAGCCCATGATGGTAAAGCCCGACCAGGAAAATAAAAAACCTCGCCATATTGCGGAGTTTCAAGGGAACTAATTTTATAAGGGAAATTGTTGCCATAAACACAAAGCTTATGCTCAAGATCAAGTTCGCGCTCATGTGGCGCCCTCAGTGCAGGTTTTTTATTTCTCTGGTCAGGCTTTACGTTTATTCGACTCTCTTACGGTGAAAGAAAACATCTAAGATCAACTATCGTTATTAATTATTCTTTATAATACTATTAATAAATAATAATAAAGAACGTCGTAGGATGCGTGTGTGCAGTTGATCAACCCGCACTGGGCCAGCGTGGTCGACTAAGGCCTTGTCATTCTAAGTCAGGTGGTTCTATGGTCGAGCTATCGTTGGGGACGGCAGGACAGATTCTCATAAGGGCAGATGCTAAAAAGACGGAAATGGTACAGTTCCACACTTTGCAGTACAGTGCACGGCTCTCACTTTCATTTCTAACAGTAGTATAGGGTTGCCTCGCAGAAACGAAATTACATATTCTCAAACTAAAAAAATATAAAAAGTCCACATTAGAGTACAGTCATGTCATTCATGACAGGTTCATAAGTGCAGTCATATCACGTGTTTTTAAGTAGTACTTATAAAATCCTTGGTTTTTATACTTTCAAATAACTTCTGTCCATGGACGTATTGTTAGTGTAACAAGTCCATGCTTCTATCATAAGAGCTTGTTATTCTTATTTTTGTGTGTTACGTATACAGTGACTCAATATTTTACTTCAAATGATATGACTTGACTTGTGGAACTGTAGGTACCATTTCCGTCTTAATGAGCATCTGCCCTTACGAGAATCTTCTCAAAAAGACAGATTCTCGTGACCGTAACTTCTGTTGCACAACTTTGAGCAGACTTCCCAGGGCTTAAGCCCCCAGCAAAAAAATATACGTTTGTATGGTGAGATAAAAAAGGGGTCTGCCTCGCGCAAGGCAGCATATAACAGTCACAAACAGTCAAAATACAGTTTAATTTGGGTAGTTCTTTAATACACTAAATTCTAGGTCAAAATAAATATATTCAAGGTAAACAAACTTAAGTACACAGCAGATAGCTCGTAACAAAATAAATTAGGTCTAAATAAAAATCTGATAAAAACAATTCTTTTAAAATCAATTCAAAAATTTGTGAAATAAATGCGACAGCATTCTCGATGGATATTGTGTCTTTATCCTATTTTACATTATTAACACAATCATATTTTGTGCAAAATACTCACGCCATCCTATTAAAGAGAAAATGAACTCTCTTCAGTAGAACTTCAATGCACAAAATTTTTATATTTCTCCCAAAAAAGAAATGCCATTTAAGCTACACGATAATACAATTTTGGTGAAATATATAACTAATATCGTATTCTAATGTCCAAAGATCGGTTTACTTGGGCCCTAGCATGTTTTCTGGTTTGACGTATTGGTTGAATTGTTCCTCGGTTAGGATTTTTAGTTTGATCGCTGTTCCTTTCAAAGTGCCGCCTTCTTTGTGAGCAGTCTTCGCTATTAGAGCAGCCTGAAAAAAATATGCATTTATTGTATGTTCATATTCATGAACGTTGCTTAAAGCTTAAAGTTATAATAATCATAAAGAAGAAAGATTTGATTGTGTTTGCTTGCATTGAATAGGCTCCGAAACTACTGAACCGATTTCAAAATTTATTTCACTGTTGGGAAGCTACACTATCCCCGGGTATCATAGGCTATATTAATTATTTTTTTAAATAGGGATCTTTACTAAAACTCTAATGACGTTAAAAATACCTAAATTCTAATAATTGAAAAGGCTCCGAAACTACAGATTCGATTATGATGAAACTTGCCACAAAGATAGAATAGACCTTGGAAAAGAACATAGGCTACCTTTTACCGCAGGAAAATTCCTCATTCCCACGGGGAAAACTATTAACGCGGGCGGAGCCGCGGCGGTAAGCTAGCATAAGCTATGTAATAAACTGGCGAAATCCCCTACCTTATCGTAGCCAATGTGTGGGTTCAAAGCGGTGACCAACATAAGCGATTCGCTCATGATCTTGGCGATTTTCTCTTTATTAGCTGTGATGCCAGCAGCACAGTTCTTGTTGAACGCCTGGCATCCGTCACCTGTTACCAAAACATACATCAACGGAAGCAAGAGCATTGTAACCATGAAGGAAGAAAAAATTTTACGTGGGCGTGGAATTTTTTTTCCTTCATGATTGTAACTAATTCAATTAGTCCATGAGTTTCCATGACTGACGGGACAGTCACTAATTAGAGAAATGGCTTATTGTACAGTGTGATTTTAAACCTTTACAAGGCATTGGCCACTATATTTCCACCTTAATGTTAACCTTATAACCTCAACATAAAGTCGAAAACGAATGAATTTTATAAAGTTGTTTTGCCTTATAAAGGGTTAATCTGCCTGAAACAGCATAAAAACGGTTAGGTCGATTACGCATCACGTCCGGTTCCGTTCAAATCTGAGAACGGAATCGGACGGTAGTGCACAACCGCTCTTTTCGGTTACAAGCAGATAGGTTCCGATTCTTAATCCTTACCGTTTTGCACAGGTTAGGGTTAATAAATCAAATACCAGTAAAGATATAGTCTAATATTTATTACCCGAATTAATTTCTGTTAGTAATATCATAGTAACGGTTTTTGGACAACAAATTTTTGTTAGCAACCCTGTTTTAATTTACCGATCGTGTTACGGTACAGTAGTGTTGATCGGTAACGGCTCGTAGATTAAGAGTTTGCAACAGTTATTTCATATTATGGTTAACCAATATATTCATTATGCTCTCATACATTACACACTTAACCGTTATAATTGGTTAACCGTAACGTAACAAAATCAATTTAGATTTTTCGTTCTAAACTTACCAATGAGCCTGATAGAGCGTAATACGTTAGCCACCATCATGGTTTTGAACACATTGAGCTCGAAGTGTCCATTGCTGCCTCCGATAGTACACGCCACGTGGTTACCCATTACTTGAGCAGCTATCATCGTCAAAGCCTCGCACTGAGTTGGGTTCACCTTGCCTGTCAAAAATTTAAGAGACTATTATTAATAAGGTTAAGTCAAAGTAGATTTTTCAAGTGCGGCGAACGCGTTTTGGCGCGTGAAGTCATTTCTACAGTACAGTTACCGTAGAGTACTATAAAAAAAAGCTGGGGAATGCGCCAAACTTCTAGACACCTCTGAAGTTGCTTCGCGCATGGGTGTGTACACATTGACACATTTAGAGAACACTGAACGCAGACTAACGCACACGCACGAAATATTGCTACTGCGACGAGGCTCACGCTAACTTCAGAAGCGTCTAGAAGTTTGGCGCATACTGTACTCGACATTGCGACAGCCTCGGATTTGTTGTAGTTGCCCGATTTTCGAATGTTATCTTTGTAAATCTATATATATATTACGCAAGCCCGATTTTTGTACAGGCCATCAAATCCTATTCTTTATTATAACTATTTTATAAACAATAAAATTCTTCTATATGTTGTGTGTTTGCTAAATGCTGTAAATTATGATAAATGCAACAGCAGCTGTAGTCGCATCGCATCAGACGCCATTTTTTCCGACATGCAACTACAACGGCGGCTCACCGCGAGCAATCGCCTCGGCATATTACGAGGTGTCTTCTCTAGTACTTGTACGTAATTTCAATGGTCGGAAGAGTATATCTCAGCCAGGAGTAGTTTACTGGAAAAGATCTTGAAGAGTTGGTACAGGTGCAAAACCAGAAATGTCACAAAAAATAAAAAGTTTATTTATGATGGTAACATTCTCATTTACCCGCGTATTTTTATTTGGTCCTATACTAATAGCGTAAAATCAAGCATAGTTATATGTATTACGTGAATTTCAAACTTATGTACAGGAAGAAAAGAAGGAAGGTCCAACAACAATAACTTCAACAACTTTTCGACAACTTTTTGTTCTTGTGACATTTCTTGTTTTACCCCAGTAGGTCTACTATGTAAGTAGCGACAGGCTCGAGAAGCTGTCAAAATGACAGAACTGTTATGGCTCTAATGTCACTATATCGCGTTTGACAGCTTCTCGAGCCTGTCGCTACTTACATATCAGGCCTCCTGTTCCCTTCGATTTACAATATTAACCTTTTAACCGCCGCCGGTCTGAAATATAAGACTTACCAAACCGAGCTCAAAACGCCGCCGTCTCATAAATAAGACTTATGTTTTGACTGATTGATATAGATTTTGTTTTTATGGCTGGCGGTGGGAGCAAGTTCTTATAAAATATGCTTGGCGGTTAAAAGGTTAAGGGGTTAAGTAGTGTACGCACCAGGCATGATAGAAGAGCCCGGTTCGTTCTCGGGCAGGGATATCTCGGCCAGGCCGCAGCGGGGCCCTGAAGCCAGGAAGCGGATGTCGTTGCCGATCTTCATCAGCGACACCGCCACCACGTTCAGAGCACCCGACACTTCCACCATCGCGTCGTGCGCCGCCAAAGCTTCGAACTTGTTCGGCGCTGTTTCGAACGGTATGCCTGCAAACGAATTGTTATAATCAAATCAAAGTTGGATGGAATTGGAACTAAGTTTGCGTAAACGTATGCGTATACGTGCACGTACCTAGTGATTTATCGTTCCCGGGAATATTACAATTCCCAGGAAATTTCCGTTCCCAGGTATCATCTCAGCCGAAAGACGTCCACTGCTGGACAAAGGCCTCCCCCAAGGATCTCCACAATGATCGGTCCTGCGCTGCCTGCATCCAGCGGCTTCACGCGACCCTCACCAGATCGTCGGTCCACCTCGTGGGGGGCCTGCCCACACTACGTCTTCCGGCGCGCGGTCGCCATTCGAGAACCTTTTTGCCCCAACGGCCGTCGGTTCTACGCGCAATGTGCCCAGCCCACTGCCACTTAAGTTTAGCGATTCTTCGGTATATTCCCAACGAAATTTGCTGTTCAAGCTGACTAGATGTGGTATACCAGGTTGGTGTTTTCCGGTTAGGTACCTTACGAACCGACCGACCCTACAGATCTCACTGACTCGTGTTATTTGGCCTCAAACGGAAAGAAGCATTCTTAGTGTGGAAATAATCCCGGCAACGGCACATCACTACACGTACCACTGACTTGTACAATACATATGGAACTGTATGAAACAGAAGACAGGAGACACCGCATGCGTTGCGTAGACGTGCGCGTCAACGTAATGTGTAGCACTACGCAATGCAGCTCCCAAGGCACAAACAGGCTGCGTGAGTACGCCATACCTTACGCAGAGCAAAACGGCAAAGTCGCTTTGATGACGTTGTATTCAATAGCACGTCATAATTTACGTCCCACCGAGCGTTGCGTACTCATCTCGATAGCGTAAGCGTGTGGAATTTCTGCTGTCATTTTGCTAACATTCTTGTTTGGTAGTATCAACCTACCAGTAAGACAAGCGATTTCAGCGGCGCACTTCTCGGCGAATCCGATCCTGGTGTTAAGGCCGGTGCCCACCGCCGTGCCGCCTATGGCCAGCTGGTGCAGGCGCGGTAAGGTCGCGCACACACGGTCGATGGCAAACGTCATCTGTTGGGCGTAACCGCTGAACTCTTGGCCCAGGGTTAGCGGCACGGCGTCCATTAAATGGGTCCTGGAATTTCAAAAAAGCGATTATCACTACATAGTATAAAACAAAGTCGCTTTCTTTGTCCCTATGTCCTTATGTCCCTATGTCCTTATGTCCCTATGTATGCTTAAATCTTTAAAACTACGCAACGGATTTTGATGCGGTTTTTTTTAACAGATAGAGTGATTCAAGAGGAAGGTTTATATTATAATACATGCATAATATACTTAAGGATAACCCACAATAACCATTTTCCCGTGCGGAGCCGGGGCGGGTCGCTAGTATAAAACAAGTTATTCGTAAGTTTTGATGTTAAAATTGAATCACGTCAATAACCTCACTCATACCAGCATCAACAGCTTCTGTGGTCGAATGGTCAAATACTTGCCTCATCATCATCATCATCATCATCGCCTGTGGACATCCACTGCTGGACAAAGGCCTCCCCAAGGATCTCCACAATGATCGGTCCTGCGCTGCCCGCATCCAGCGGCAAACCAAGACCCTCACCAGATCGTCGGTCCACCTCGTGGGGGACCTGCCCACACTACGCCTTCCGACGCGAGGTCGCCATTCAAGAACCTTTCTGCCCCAACAGCCGTCGGTTCTACACGCTAGGGCTAGGTCGGTGACTCTGGTTCGCCTGCGGATCTCATCATTCCTGATTCGATCGCCTATCGTCAAAACACAATCGCTTAAAAATGAAAGAGAACTAACCTGCCAATTTTGATGATCTTCGACCATTCCTTAGACTTTTTATCCAGGGTATCTCTCAAGGCGCACAGTCCTGGCATAAGTCGGTCCCTGATCTCCATAGCCACAGAAATATGCATAGCGGTTGGGTAAGTGTCGTTGGAGCTCTGAGATTTGTTCACGTGGTCATTGGGGTGAACTGGGCTCTTGCTACCGAGTTTGCCGCCCAAAATTTGTATAGCGCGGTTTGCGATCACCTAATGAAGGAAGATCATCATGTTAGTTGAATCTATTAGAATCTTAGACCAAATATAAAAGTAGATCCACGCTCCCAAACAATCAAATCTCTCTTCTTTTATAATAGTACAGACAGATCAGACATCTGAATATCTTCATCTATTCTATTCTATAGTTTGTTTGGCTCTAGCGACCTACATACATCAACACACAGGCTACTGTTGTATGAAAAAGTTGTTTTTTTTATTGTTTAAAATTAAATAAAAAAATATATTTTTTCGATTACACAGTTGATCCTATAGTAAAAAGTTATAATCAAGAGTAGAATTACAAAGGGTCTACAAAACTTTCATATATTATTATTGTAATACTATGACGATCAAAGAATACATACCTCATTGGTGTTCATGTTAGACTGGGTGCCAGAACCAGTTTGCCAGATGACCAGTGGAAAATGACCTTCCTTGTACAACTTCCCCGAGATCACATCGTCGCATGCTTTGATAATGGCATCAGCTGAAAGCAATTGCTGAATTTTAATGCAAACTTTTTATTTTATAGCGAATGAGTTCATTGCAAAGATTTTCTTTGAATTCCTTTTTCTTATAGTGTGTTTAACCTTTTAAACGCCAAGCATATTTTCTAAGAACTTGCTCCCACCGCCAGCCATAGAAACCAAATCTGTCAAAAACAGTCAAAACATTAGTCTTATTTATGAGACGGCGGCGTTGTGAGCTCGATTTGTTAGTCTTATATTTCAGACCATGGCGGTTAAAAGGTTAAAATCGTCTGGCGAGCTAATTTAGACAGAATGTCAGATTATTGAGGCATCTAATTTGACGTGGCTCATACATACGTAGATACTAGCCGGATCCCACGAAACAGAATAATCTTTCTTTACTAATGAGGTAGTTCTATCAGCTCTTGGATACGAATAGTAAGTACTATTCGTTATGAAAAAATACAAATTAAATTCACAATTACCAATTTTCTTGTCAAGCCCAAACTCTATGTTGACCTTAGCAGCTGCCTTCTTAAGGATGCCCATAGCGACGATGACGGCATACTGAAAAAAAAGATGGTTAAATTTATGGTACAGTGAATAACCCAAAAAATAATTTCTAAATACGAGTACTACAACTGATCCACTGCTGAATTTCTGACACTAACAGTACCCCTACCATGAGTTGCTAACGTAACTTACGCGCTCGATATCGACTACGTAAACGTGCATTTAGTATGGAATTAAAACTACGCCATCTATTGACAGTTATCTGAAGTAAAATTTCTTCATACTAAATGCACGTTTACGTAGTCGATATCGAGCGCGTAAGTTACGTTAGCAACTCATGGTAGGGGTACAGGACGTGTTAAATTTTAAGCTTGGCTGGGTTAGGGATCGCAGTTGACGTTGTTGTCTAGACTAGATTGCTTTTCTACCAGCCGGGCTAGCATGAGATTTAAAGCGCGACAGACATCATGCGCGTATGGTCTTTTCTATTGGAGGATTTTTCTATATGGCGGCTTTCTTACAGCATTTTGACAGTTAAATATGCGACAAACTCTTGTCATCGTACGGGTTTCATGCTACGGGAGCAGAGATGTGATAGAAAGATGAGCGGTGTGCGAGTAAACAGTTTACCAATCGAATCAACCTCAAATCTCTTTGTCAACCAGGCTACAAAATTATGTAATACTTGATCATGATATTGGTGGATTTCTCCTAGTGGAAGATCTCTGGTGAAAAGCAGAGGGAAACAAGCGATCGCGATCTGTTAGCAGAGTTTATATGCAGTTTGTAACATAGAAAGCGGGCGCAATCTGTATTACAGGCGGCATGCATATAAACTTTACTATCTGGTATTGGATCGGTCCCTCGCAACTTTAATTTCGGGCTTTTATACAGGTTGATTCTAGCAGTGGACTAATATAAGCAGTGTAAATATGCCAATAATTACCGGCATCCGTTCCTCTATGCCTCCGATGGGGAAGTTCATGACGGATCGGGTGGTTTGTGCGCCATACAGCTTGTCATCTGGGACGTCCAGTTCTCCCATAGTATCTTTCTCCTTCCTCTGAAAAAAAAAGGAGAATTTTAATGGAGCGTATCCACTCTTGTTTACCACATTAAAGAAGCAGCATTCCATGTGCACATTCGCAAGCTTAGTGCGACATTTAAGCCATTGTCATGCTTCATCGTCACGCCGATCCATGCAAATAAGCAACAGTCACCTCATTATGGCCTGTATTACCATCGGTTAAGGTACTCGAGATGTTAAAGCTCAGTGTAAATGATAGACAAGCATAACAACATACAACCTTTGATGTATGCCGTTTGTGAGAGTGTGCACTAACAACATTCAAAGCAGCATACATTTAACCCATTTCCACGCTTGTGTCTGTTACATATTGTCTACAACCAACCAGAGTGGATACAGCCTATAAAATGCAATTCCATCAATCTTTGCCTTCCCCCTCTGCTGACATATACCTGTGCCATGGTTACACTATGAAATTATTACGCGGATTGTGGTTTATGTGAAGCCTGTACTATGGGTGTCAGACAGCTGATATACATACATATATAAATATACAACATCCAGACACAAGGCAAACACAAGTGCTCATCACACGAGTGTTTGCCCTGGGTGGGTTTAGAACCCACAATCCTGTGCTTTGTAAGCAGACGTACTACCAACTAGGCTGTAGAGCCATCTAAAAATTATTTGTATGTTTAAAAAAAGAAAATTAATAACACATTCACAAGTTATAAGAAAGTCTTTGTTTATTAGTATGTTTTTTAACAAAATATTTAACTTATCTTTTAAAAAACTTGAACAATGTGTAGTTTTACAAAAGGTAAGCAAGCAAGCAAGCAAAAGGTATTTTCATTGCAAAGCATTTTAACAAAAGTATTTCAAATTTAACTTGATACTTATCTTGGCCCATGAAATTTAGTAACCGCTCCGGTAAAGTAACTTAACCTTGTACTTGTATCACATTCACCCAAAAACTGGGACCCATGCCCACTGTCCATGGTATAATAATATACCATACCCATGCCCAGTTATTTTCAATTTATACCCATGACAAATCACCATCTTTGAAGAAATAAACAGTCTAAAATCACTTGTCAAGGGCTATTAAAATATTTTAAAATTGCAGTTATAAGTTTTATGACTTATGAATGACATAATAAAAAAAAACTCATTTGACTTTCCAGTCAAATTGCTACATGTATTGCATTTTAGATGGAAAAACATTGTTTATCTTACTATTAAACACTTCAATTCAATTAAAAGTCCAATGTATGTTCTAAAGAATGTTCCATAGATGATATTACCACTGACTAGACAAAGAAAAAAATGCAGTTTCTACACAGACAATATATTATTATTTGACCTGACAGAATGAATATTATTTATTATTGACCAAGTGGACCAGCAGATTTCTATTTTCTTTTGATAATTAATTGTAATTAATTTGTGAATGAAAATAAACCTTCCTTGATTTTATCCTAAAAAATTATGATGAAAAAAAGCTAATAAAATAATAATAAAAATATATAAAATAATATAGATGTGACTGCAGTTTCTGTCTTATACACAAAATCAGCCATAAAAATTGTCTTAATTGGCAGTTCTACAATGCTACTTGGAAGGGTAATTAAATATTATTATTTTTGTTTACTTTAGTGTTACTGTTATTCTAATTATGGGCTAGGCATCAACAAAAAATATTTCAGTTCAGCCAGAGTTGCTAAATAAAGAAGATTAAAATGTAAAACAAAAAATATATATTTTTTAATTTAGATAATGTTGCTTAGATTTTTTGACAAAACAAGTCCTTCAGAGACATTGAAAAAGCATTATGTAGGTATTGTAAGTACCATATAGCAAACAATGATTATTTTTGACTTCATAAGGGCCTTGATCTTGTTCTTTTAATTCAAACTTTAGAGCTGGGAAGTATAATACCTATTGGTATTGAATCATCTCAGACAGCTGACTTGCTGACATATTGTGTGGATGGATATATAGTAGTCTTAAATCAAGGATGTTATAAGTACTACTTATTACACTCTTACCTAATGAATAAATGCTTGGAAGCATTACTAATATCCTATATAGTATATGTAATCTTGTTTCCACATTCGCAAGAGTACTTAAGACATAAAATTTAATATTTTTAACTTGGCACATAAACAGACATAAATAAAACAGAATTACTAAGAAAATACTGGATAAGTATATTAATATCTGGAAATAATTAAATGAATCATAAATAGACAATATTTTTTCCCAAAGTTTAGTGAATTTAGATAAGAAAATACAGAATTATTTTCTTCAAACCGGTTACGCAACTTACCGCAACGGCATTTGTGGTCGTGAAATGAGCCTTATTCACAGAATTTACGACACTTCGTGCATTTCGTGAGGAACTTAACATCGCAGAAGTTAGCTTGAACATGGGCAATGCCATGATTTTAGTAAGAAATGAATCTATTTAAATTTACAAAAAATCTAAAAAAAGTCAACCAGTTTCTCTTGCTACCAGCTTGTTTTCATTTCATTCATTCATTCATTCATTCAGCTGATCGGCTCGGTGTTGCTATATGGTGAGAGCGTGAAATCTGATTATTTATAATGTGGCATAGCCTTAAAGGTGCCCTTACACGAGGGCAATTCCGGGCAATAATTGCTCGGCAACACGAATGGAGCGATCTGGAGCAATAAGTGGAGCAATATGGAGCAATTTCAATAAATTGCGGCAATTATTTCGGCGAATTGCTTTTAATTGCTCCAGATATTTCATATTGCTCAATGTCGCAGATACGAATTGCTGAATTTCCAATGGGCTTGGAAATTCCAGGCAATTTTTGTATGTATCTCGTTCGCACTTGTTTGTTTTGCGGCTTGCCGTCTTGCTTCCACGGGGAGAGCGAGTGGTCGGGTGGAAGTAGGGCTCGATATCGCTCCATATCGCTCAATTTTGTATTGCCCTATATTGATGCTTGTCGCCGTTGCCGTAAATTGCCTGATGTGGTCGTGACGTCATAGTTGACGAGAATTGACTGGAATTGAGCAATTTTAGTTTCCCGTGTAAGCGCACCTTAAGACGTGTATAATACAGGGCAATGTCAGCTTTTAATTTTTCACATCAAATGTTAAAATTCATTGTCTTCTTTTTATTTCTGATAATATGTTACGTGGTAAAAAAATATCCCTATGATGAAGCCTATCGATCAGTATGATAAAACTACAGGGTATTTTTTTCTCTCGTATAGCGGGTTCGATTCCCAGTTCATTCATGTAATTAAAAAAATATATAAGAATGCAGTTTTCATAGTTTTTAGAATTAAATTAAAGTCTTCTTTCAGTAAAATGTTCTATGTGCAATATTTAAGGTACTTTCCCTCCATGTGGCATAGCCGTGGGACGTCCTGTATAATCAGAGTTTTATTTTTTGATGTCTGATGGATTTTAGTGCTTGCGTATCGAATCAATGGGGCATACACTGACTAGTAATTAATTTATCTATCATCAAAAAGGGGTGCTAGACAGATATGTGTAATGTGTAGTGACTAGCGAGCGGAGCGACTGCTGCGAGGCGACACAGTGACTATTCAACTTGTGAATGGCTCCATCCGTCTATGCCAGCCAGCAGCTGCTCTGAGAACGGGGGCTGCCATACCAGATACCTACTTTTTTTATCCAAACCTTTATTAAAATGATTGAATGTGTGTGACTAGAGAATGAGATTTTTTATAATTATTTATACAATGATCGCACAGTCATCTCATTATCTCACTGTCCTAATTATGAAAAAAAAAAGAGGGGACTGATTGATTTGATTTGATGTACGTACGTTATAATTGAAGATATGAGTGGATGAAGGAGTGATGTTACATCTTTTTCATTTTAAAATAATTAAGTTCCAAGATGCGCAAAAACATTTTAGGATCATCATCTCAGCCGAAAGACGTCCACTGCTGGACAAATAAAACTTATTTTTAGTACTTAATTTTAGGAAATATTGATCATTACTCCTTCATTCATAAAGATAAAGTAATAAAATAAGTGGAGACACCTCACATACGGCCACCTGACCCTAAACTAGACAGAACCTATACATATATAAATATACAACATCTAGATACAAGGCAAATACAAGTGCTCATCACTCACACGAATGTTTGCTCTGGGCAGGATTCAAACCCGCGACCTTGTGCTTTGAAGGCAGGCGTACTACCAACCAACTAGGCTACGAGGCCGTCAAAGTTGAATTAGTTAGATGAATAAATTAAGTCTCGAACGAGGCATGTTTGTAACAAATTATTTAAATAAACTAAAAATATACCGAAAATGATTTTTCCTACCTAAGAATTTTTTAGGTTATCTGGAAGATAAATATGTATGTATTGGTATTATATACCTATTTAAATATTAAAAACGAAAACATTATATTTAACTCATAACTCCTTCATCCACATATTTCCTCCACTTAACATTTTTTGACAAAAATTTAAATAAATTGCATTAACCCACTGGTTATTTTGAAACGACTCACAAATTCGTCTTTCATTTCATTTTATAAAATAAAACTATATTGGTCGCAATATTTATTCATTATTATTATTTTTAAGTGTTACTTACTTATAATATCGCGTGACGTTCATACGTGGTTATGTTATTTTCTCAATTTTTTAGTAACTTATTTTGTTTCCCATTACTCTATTAAAAATTTAAATTAATAAGTGGTTAAAAACTGGTTTTCGGGAAATACCCTGTAAATTTTGATTCCGTTGCGAGTGTCAACAATTTGTAGCAGAAACGGCTGTATCTTTTGATTTCATTGGCTTAGAAGTTAGATTTTTCACAGTTTAGAGCAAGTTTAGAGACAGTAGACCTGAGTATGTATACCTATGTTAAACCTTCTGGGTTACTTTGATAATAACAAAAAACATCAGTATTTGAACGCTGCTGATTTGTTCGGTAGAATACAATGTAACAACATATTATTATAACTTGTGTATGACACCGTTATATTATTATGTTTATATTTTCGCATATTTTTATTTTTAACAAAAATCACTAAAGCAGGTAAACGAAAAAAAAAAGATTTTTTTTTTATAAATGGAGTAGATTAATACAAAATAATAAAATTATCCTGACTCATATAATAATACCAAACAAAACCAAAATGTAACCAAAACTATGATACTTTTCATTTATTTATTCTGTTAACTACCTAAAATACCAACTTATTCCATGATGTTCATTTAATTAAAGCGCGACCAGAGAAGTAAAACTCCTCGCCCTATTAAGCCTTAATTCAAAACTTTTCTGATTTTTAGAAGAATTGTCTTCTTCTTCTTCTTTTCAAGTTGACAGCTAACTCAGACAGATAGTAAATATTTCTAAAGAATTGTGATTAAACTATTTTAATGCTCTTAAATGTTTATAATTTTAGAGATAGTATTTATTAACCGTACCTCAAATCATTCTCTTGTTCCACCTAAATATCTTCACCAAATTATACTCTTGTTCCACTTAAAATACTAATTGTGCACCAAAACATGCAAACTTGAGACTTCTTGAGTTATCAACTTTGAAAAATTCAAAACTACGGCGGTCGCCGGCCGCTGCCGCGGCACGCTCGCTCCGCTCGCTCGGCTCCCTCCGCTCTGTTATTGACATCAGTCTAACCTAACCTAACCAACCGATTTGATTCTGGGTAGATTTGTTTTTTTTAGCGGGGGTCTACGCCCCCCGAGCCCCCCCCGCCCGTCACCCCGCTTCGGTTCACGCCCTTGGATATTTGGTGCAAGATTAGTATTTTTAGTGCACGAATAGTATATTTGTTGTAAGATTCGATTTTTTGGTAAACTGAAAATTATATTCCTAATTTTATTCCTTGACAGATGCTGGTTAAAAAGTCTCTAAAAAACGCCGTATAATGTTAATTTATAACAAATCTGGCAATCTTGAAGGGCATAGATATAGATTTGCCTTTTTGAATAGCTCATTCATTCATTTCACACATTCCTCTCCTCATTGTCTATGGGCTTAGAAAGAATATATTTTTTTTGGTGATTTGGTGAAAATAAACGCAAACGAAAGCTCGACTTTTTAATTCTTATTTTCATAAATCTCTTTCTCAATTTTTTGTTTATGAAAATTTGAGAAATAATTCTTTAATTTACTAAATTTAATTAAATTTAATTGAACGCAGCGAAATATAGGTGCTGCCTCTAGCGGCCTTTTATGTGCAACATACATCACTCGGGTCGTGTTCGGTTGAGCTCGGTTTTTCTCGGGCCAGTTGAGTCCACGCCTCGTTCGAAAAGCGAAATCAAAATCATTCCACGGCAATGTACGAAGACTGATGCTCTTGTCGGGACTTGTGTAAAAACGGGCAATTTTACTTTTCCAAACGGATTTTAGCTCTCGAAATAAGTTTTTTTACACTTGTAACGTTGTGATATACGCCGTTAAATGTGGTGATAAGTGTTCTAAATAAAAATATCAACAGTGTAACGTACAAAGGATAAAAGTGAAGTGTGCAATTAGTGATACTGAATTTGGATTTTAGAGGATTGCAATACATCATTCAAGAGTTAATTTAGAAAACGGTAAGTAATGTACCTATCTAATTTGAGTGGAATTAATATGAGGGACTGCGTGGCGTTTACGGAATGGCTTCCGTTTTCCGTTTATCGACTGGCGTGCGCGGATAATGGCTGACTTTCTTTTCTCCGTTCTCCGCCGAAGGAACGGGCGCGGATAGGGTGATTTCTGGAAATTGGACTTCCGTCTTTTGTTTTATTTAGTATGCGAACGTATTTTACATTGCGTCGCGTAGGCGGTGAATGAAATGTGTGGGTGTGGGGAATGCAGTCAGAAAGTCAACAAACGCAAAGCGGCTGACCGGTCGCGACCGGGCGTAGTATTGACGCTGGTGCAACCATTCAGTCAGGCCATTAAATACCTACCGTCCGAGACATTTTATAACTCCACCCCGATCATAACTCCGATCCTTAGATTTCATACAAACATACGACTTTTGCATCTTCAATGACAATCACTAGCTAATGTACCTGGACTTTGAACTTTATGTGGCCATAAGAGTAACCAAATTTGTGAAATACTGAAACCTATCATAAAAACACAACGGAACATATTTAATTATAATGACAGCCACTAAAAATGCTGATTTCAAATAAATAGCCAGGAGCATAGCCAAAATGAAAATACTAATCACTGCTACTTCAAAGTACCTCAATAACCTATCTTTTAAAAATAAATATTAGATCATTCACAAAGAGGGTGTAAAGTTGGTTCCCTGAAATACAATAGAGCAGAAGCACTCGAAACACAGAAAACTTTCTTATAATCTGTAAAACTCGTAACATTGTTGCTTTCATTAAATTATTAAGCCGTACAACTTTACATCTTACATAACCATTATCTGAGAAAAAAACATCTGTTAGTGCACCCCTCTTCTTCCTTTCTGACTTCTAGGAAACCATAAATTATGAAATATTTTAAAATTTACTTATTACTATAATTATACTATACTATACCACAGAATACCAAATAGACTATACTAATTATATTATACTAAAATTTCTCATAGTACACCTTACCTTCTGAATTGAATCTTCATTCATATCTAAAGAAAGGGATATGAACTATGCCTTATTTACCAAGGTAAAATTATATTATTAAAGAGTAAATAAATCTGTAGTTGTTAAAGGAAAAAAGTACATTGTGGTAAAAATAGGATACCTAGGTATATAAAAAAATCAGGTGTAGTTATGCCCTTAGAAAATTCTTAAATTAAGTTCTTTCAACATTCTATTTCCAACAACATTTATATGCGAAAGATTTAAAATTAGGTGTGTACGTGTGTACTGAAGAAATGCATAATTATGAAAATATAATTTGAACTTTTTTCTTACAACTGCTGTATAAAAAAATACTGGAGTATTTTTAGCAAACAGATATTTAAATATTATTAATTATGGTAAAGACTAACATTCTTAATTGTGTTATTATTAATTTCACTTAATTATTGTTTTTCAAAAAGCAAATTTTTTAGTAGATGAGGTTTATATTTTATATGAATTGCAATTGGGTATTAACATAGTTTCATGTACATAATATTTATTACCATTATTTTTGTTTAGGTCAGAGAGTCAAAAACGACTATTCTTTTTGAAGATTGGGTCCATAAAATATACCAGTGTAAATATTTAGATACAAATGGCTAAACTTAACTTAATGAGTTATATTACCATGTGTTGTTGGACTAGGTTTAAAGATCCAGTAGCATGCTTTTATATAATTAGATAAAATGCTATATATTGTGTGCTCATTTGGAATATTGCAGACTATGAGGAGACAAAAAATATGAACAGGAAAATGTTAAGCAAAAACTATCCTTGAAAATGGTCAAGTCTAAGCCTATTTGAAGTATGATTTTATAAAACCATTCAATCATTTTGTAACCCCTATACATAAGTTAATAATAATAATTAATTTAAAATAAGCCTTATCTTTTATAAAACTATGTTCAATTAATGCCAGGGAAGTATTAATTCATTCAGGGTAGGCTTGAGTTCCTTTTTGGAAATATATTATTGGCTGTAAACCTGTGAAGCTTAATTCCTCATACTTTTTCAACACAAGCATGTCAATTAAAATAAAAAGGAACTATTTACTAATACTAGTTATGCTTGCATTGCCAAGCTTGCAAACCAAAATAATTAAAAGCATTGACACGATCTGTAAATGAGATTAAATTATTTGCACCTAAATGTGATACTTGTTAGTCATCAGTATGTGTAGTAGCCAGCACATGCGGTCATGTTGACCTTGAGAGTCAAATAAACTAAAATTAAAATGTTTTTTGCAAACAAATACACTAGACACTTAGTCCTGAGGTTTACTAGAGCTGGCATTTAGGAATTAGTACAGCTGACAAAGTTGTTTAAAAAAATATTGCTGGATTAAAAATAAATTACATATTTAAATGTTTAAAAAATGAAAATAGATTATTAACATGAAGAGTGGACTTTGACTTACAGTGCAACAAGGTAAAGTTTTAGTCCATATGCAGGAATTTTGCAAAAGTAGCAAGCGTTTTAACAATACAAAATTTGCTAAACTAATATTTATTTATTTTTTGTTTGTGTTGAATTTTGTGCATTATGGTAAGGTTTTAAATTTTTATAAAATGGATATTAATATTATAAGAGGATTATGTTAAAAAACAACATTAGTTTTATTTTATAACAGATACAATAAACAACTTGATTGGCCAGTACATTAGATGAATTAATAAATATACCTAATTAATGAATTTTCTTTTTTGTCATAAATTTTACAGTTTTTACACTTGTTTGCTTAATGTGTGGGTTTCAAGGTTAAAGGTATTTCACAAATTCTGGTTTCAGTATTATTATAAATAAAACAAATGAACTAATAGTTGTTAAGGGTCGTTCCATGTCAAACGCTACCACGCCAAAAAAATTAAAGTCCTTCTTTTTTACACAAGCACTTACTTAAGTAAGCCTAAATACATGAAATCATATGAATTGACTAAAGTTTTCAACAAAATAATTTTTTTAACATTTTTTTTTACATCTTGAAGTATGAGAAAATAGTCGCCTAGTGATGGAGCTTTTGAAGCGAAAGTTTACAACAACTGTAAAATTATTATGACGTTAATTGTCAACGTTAATTGCACACTATGTTAATCAGTGATATATGAACTTCGAGATAAACATAAAAATTTTCGTAAATTAGCAAGACTTCTCTAGTTTATAATACTTTTCTATAGGGGAATTTGCATGTTACGCCCGTTACGAAAATAAGGAAAAAGTTTTATCTGTAGCTAACTTATTGCACTAACGGCTTCATGACTTTGGGAAAGTAAAAATATGTCTGCAAACTAATGGCCTACGCATAAGATTTTGTACTAAGCTTTGTAAATTATGATAAATTCGTTAATCAAATTCTGTTACACCCGTTACAAACCTTATTTGATGAAGCTTTGCAGATGCAAAAAAATGGCTTCAAGTAAAAATAAAGGGGTATTGGATTTTATTTAAAATACAAAGTGTTAACTGTCATTTCTACCATCATTATAGCCTAGTAACACGTAAATTTTTAAGATTTTAGTTCATTTATGAAGAATATTAGTTTTAGTTGCTTTTATGTAACTTGGTTTGCTGTTAGATGTTTTGTATTACTTTTTTTCAGCCGTTTTAAAGCAATGTGCGTAATTATATTTTATTTCTTTACTTTATTAATACAAGTTGTCTGATTCTGAGCTTCACCAGCATTCTATCTTTAACTTTGTTCTGATAATGACGAACACAAAAAATATAAATATCCAATTTGATGCAGATATTCTGAGATGATACACGTAAATACATTTCCGGGTAACATTTTTATTAAAATAGTAGATTTAGCTAAATCTAATACACAAAATAAGTATTTCCAAACATACTACAATTTTCTTTTACAATTTGGGTATCTTTTTATATTAATGGTGAAATTTAACAATTAATTACATTTATTGAGTTCCTAGATCATTTGGTTTGCTTTGTTATTCAAAATGTTCTCGAAAATTCATAAAATACTGATTCCTATTCGTACTCGTTACACCCGTTACAAAAGCTTGTTACGCCCGTTACGTTTTAAAATATGCGTAACTTTTTAATAGCTGTCAATTTTTCTTAAATGAGGTTTGTAAGTGGTGGGTTATTAAACTAGCTACAACCCAACAATAATTTTTATTCATATAATAAAGACATTTCGCAGAGTTTCGAGAATATGTCGCGCTACCCGAAAGTGAGAGGCAAAATCAAGTTACGCCCGTTACGGGTACTTGTGGCTGATTTGCTCTAAAACTAGAAGACATATGAAAAATTTTAATTGATAGTAATTTAATACAGAGTAAAATGCGACTTATTAAACTATAAAACGAATATGCTTTCCTTATAAAACATTACTAAATTACCAGTTGAAGGTGTACGACCTGTTACACCCGTTACATGGAATGACCCTTAAGCAAGTAGACGTATAATCAGAGGAGTATCTTGGCATTAAGATAAACAATTATCATTTTACTTTTTTCATGAATGACGCTTTATGAGGTAAATAAGCATATCTTGGGAGCCGAAGCCATGGTATAATAATAAGTATTTTTTAACAGGAATTAGCTTTTGCATGAAAGGGTAACGAACATCCAACGAACCTTCGTGTCTATAATATTAGTAGAATACTGCGTGAGGCAGCCAGGTATTCTCCTATGTCAGAACGTTACTACATCGTCTAATCTTGCTGGCTACACTGTTTACAGAGCGTCGGTGGCCAAATGGCAAGAGCCCTTGACTTCCATTCGGAAGTTCTCGGGTCCAAGCCTCATGCCTGTTTCACACAAGGGCAGAACAGTGAGACAGAACAGTAAGACAGAACAGTTTGGAATGACAGTAGCGTTCAAATGTAGGGCGAAATAGTAGGACAGTCCGCATGAAATAGCGATGGAGCATCAACGGCGACAACGGCAACATTTACGCCACTTACTAAAAATTGTTGCAAAAATAGCTCTGGATGAGCTTATTGAGTGTGTAAATAGTGAAATAAATAAAAAATAAAAACTTTGGATCAGACCCTGGCTTTAGACTGCACTGCCTTTGCGTTCACACGATACCAACGACAAGACAGACGAGCGAGAAAGGTGGTGGGGGAACCAAACTGCCCCGAAAAAATAGACCGGCAGGCTATTAACTGTTCCGTCTTGATCACTGTCAAGACAGTACTGTTCTGTGCGTTTAAACAGTAGCAGTATTGTGCTGCCCACTGTTCTGCCTCACTGTCCTGACCTCGTGTGAAACAGGCATCAGCACTTACCAATGTGTTTTCGATTTTCGAATTAATTGTTACGGTGAAGGAAAACACACACACCTGCGAATTAATTCAAATTATTTCAAATTGTGTGTGAAGTTGACCAACCCGCATTGGGCCAGCGTGGTCGACTAAGTTCTATTCACCCTGATTTCACAGTAGGCTCGAGCCCCTCGGTGGGGACGTATGAACTGTTATCGATTCTGCTTGCACTATCGGTAATTTATTATTTTGTTCTTCTGTCAGTGACGACGAAGAACATTTCAGTGTCACGTCACAGAAGAAGACCTGGAGACTCTAAGGAAACTTACACTCTGTAAGATTTCAAAAGCCTGAAATCTATTAACCAGCATCATGCATTGAGTTCAAATGAATAGGAGCTGGCAATACACGTCTTTATGATTCTGTTAATCAAATTCACAAAGTATATCTAATGTTTATTTAATGCTCCAGTCTAGATCAATAACCATTTACAAAATACAATCTATAGGTAGTATAAACATGAATCGCTGAATGTGTTGCTAGCACAAATCTCGAGAGCAGCTGAACCGATTCTGTTAAAATAAATTCACAAAGTATAATGTCTATTAAATGCTCCAGTCTAGATCAATAACCATTTACAAAATACAATCTATAGGTAGTATAAAAATAAATCGCTGAATGTGTTGCTAGCACAAATCTCAAGAGCAGCTGAACCGATTTCGCAAATTATTTTTTTAGAATATTCCATGAAGTACGAGGATGGTTCTTACAAAGAGAAAAAAAAAAAGCAAAAAAATTGCGGACGGAGCCGCGGGGCAGGGCAGCAAAGTGGCAGGTTAAGTTTGTATTGTATGCCCTTTTTCAAATCTACATTTACGTACGGACATAGTGCACGTGGCGAGTCAGCAAAAGTAATTTCTGTTTTCTGAAATTCTCGCCAAGCGTGGATTTGAACGGCGAATATAGTTAGCGATAGTATTTGTACGTATATCTCAGCAGAAAAGGACTAGTGCTAAAAACAGCGTGCACAAAGAACACAGGTCTTGTTAAATTTCCATAATATCCTGTTAGCTCTTATTGCCTTAATACAAGTAGGTAGGAACTTATTTTGTCTTATTGTCTTTCTTGAGAAAAGTTCTCTCTCTCATTTAGTCAATCACTAGCTAAGGGTGGGTGCATGCAAAAACAATCGACATACAATTACTGGCATGCCTTTGCCAAAAATATACCCACTTGTTGTTAATAATTTGTTATCATTAGGTTAAATTTAATTTCTTTGTTTCGACTGTATGTTGGTACTGGTCAGATTCTCAGGTACTCAATTAGTAATAAATTAAAAATGAATCGTTCATTAAATTAATGAAATTGCCGTCGAATCAAACTAATTATCATCGACGCTTTCGTAAGTACTTGTAACCTTGTGTTCGTATTACCCCTATTTTCGAAACCACCAAGTGGTGTTAGAGGTTTTAATAAGAAACACACGTTAGATTTATGAGTGGCCAAATGATTGTCAGCTGTACACAACACACCCGTATAGATAAACTAATTGGTTACGTAGTAGGGTACTTAATTGTACCCCATATATAATCAATTTAGACTATATGTAGAAAAAAACATATAAAATCACTTTTATACAAGTCCTCCTTATCCCCGTAACATAACATGACCACTGTGACAAACTTTATAATCCCTTCCCGAGCTGCCAAATAACCAAAGAAACCAGCCTTAAATTTTGCACATAAAACATTGATTTGACATTTTCAGTAAAAGAAGCTCAGTTGACTAGCTAGTAAAAATAGGTATTTTCTGGGTGAGCGTGTTCCATCATCGGCCACGTCGTCGCTTTCCACCAGGTGAGACTGTGGTCAAACGCAATCCCATAGTTAATAAAAAAAAAGAATACCCAATTACACTTGTAAATTGGAGTTACTTCAGTGAAACGTTAGAATGGACTAACCAATCTCATATTATAAGAGCCTACTAAAGGAATATGCTCAGAGAATGGGCAGCACCGTTCACTAGTTTAGTCAACAACAACTGTGATCCCCAACACGCCTGCCAAGCTTATGGATTATGGCAACACCTCCCTTACAAGTGAGAGACTTTTGTCCAGCTGTGGACTCTTATAGGCTGGGTAGTTAATTCTCCAAGTTTAAGGAGGCGCTTGAAGGTATTTTTGTCTCATAATATGACACAATGTAAAATGATTACGAAACGTAAAGTATGGTTAACTGTAGCTTCAATTCCTAGAACCTAAACAACTTATTATATTAAAATTTACATTTCAATGATAGTGTTTTGACAAATTCATATTTAAGTGGGTATTTAGTTTTATTTATCTGTGAGTCAAATGGTCCACACACGACGCCGCCATGTTGCTGGTGACGTCATAGCGCTATAGTACAGACATCTTTGATAAGTGAGATACAATTTTTTAAGAGGCATGTGATTAGGTTAGCTTCTTTACGGCGGCGATGTGACATAACACGACCACTGGATTGTCTTCTAGATGAAGTTAAAATAAAGTATGATATTTTAAAAATGAAATTCATCATACTATTATTATAAGAGGAAAGATTTGTATTGTGTGTGTGTGTGTGTATATTTGTAATGTTTGTAATGATTAAACTCAAAAACGACTGAACCGATTTAAAAAATTCTTTTACCATTAGAAAGCTACATTCACCCTGAGTAACATAAGCTACCTTTTACCGCGGAAAAATGCCTCATTCCCACGGGAAAAACTGTTAACGCGGGCGGAGCCGCGGCGGAAAGCTAGTACATAATAATTTCAGTTTGTTTTAAATTAACAGTATATTTTAGAACACAGGTGCGGGTTTCTAGATTTCTAATAAATACGATTGCACAATTTGCACATGCACAACACAACTAAACGTCTTATTGTTTTATTTTAATATTGTTATACCTAATAAGTTAGATGAAGTCTTTCAAAAATACGAAGTATGAGTTATTAATATAGCCATAACCTTCCGATGACGTTGATTTATTCAAGCAAGAAGCAATGCCAATTCTTATTTTGTTATTAATTTTATTCATTTACTAGCTTTCTGTCCCGTGGTTGTGCTAACAATTTTTCCTATGGGAATGAGGTATTTTGCCGCGGTAAAAGGTAGTTTATGTTCAAAAGGTCTATCCTATCTCTGTATTAAGTTTCATCAAAATCTGTTATTGGTTTCGGCGTGAAAGCGTAACAAACAGACAGATAAACAGACTTACCATAGATATTGTTAATAAGAAACATAATCGCTAGGCATGTATTGAGCTAGCTTGCTTGCTTTGGGTTTGGATAACTTAATAGAGCGATACAAGCATTAGATTAATTTATAAAATAAATAAACCATCCATTACGTAATTTCAAAAAGATGTGTGAGAATGTTACTAATAATATGTGCAATTTATATTAATATCTTATTGCTGGAGAATCCGAGATGCTAAAAGGCCTTATTGTATGCACTTAAACTTCACTTACATAGCTAGTTCGAAATAAATTGTGGCAAATATATTTTTGAAATATATTTTATATTATAAGTAATATTCGTACAAGACTGTTCGCTCGCAACAATAAAGATTTCATCAAAATATCGTATTACAAAACTACCCAACGTAAATCAACCAAATATGATCAAATCGGTAGGTAATTTCCAAAATCACTGAATCTAACACGCTAAATTTGCCAATGTAACGTTACACTGAATTATTCGAGTGTAAAATTGCTTGAAATTGTTAAAGAATGTTGCCAAAGAAGCTTACTTTTTTCTCACGACGCCACCCAGCTACCTATTATAGTCATGGTTGTTACGGTCACTTTTGGTGAAAATACTGCACTTTTGGAAGAAAGCAAGCCGCTTTGCACAGTGATAGTAGAGACCAAAATATGCGATTTGACTCGAGGAAATCCTCGATTCATCCCTTTGGAACAGAGATGGCGCCACTTATTCAAGAAATTGTTCAAAAAAATCTAAATCCTGAACGGATCGTTCGATTTTGATAATTAAGGTGTCAATCGAAAGGCAATAAATTATACTATTATAAAAAAAATAACTAAGCAGCTAAATATGATAATAAATACCAATAACATCTTCATTTTTGAAAAAGTATGACTGTATTTTCTCGTTTTTGTGTAATTTTATAAAAAAAATATATGAAAGTGGTACTTTTTTATTTATTTATTATATTACGCAATTCATTGAGCGGTTATTACAAAAAAAATCATATCAATATCTTTTATAGTTAGAGAGATATTTAATATTAAATATGCGCTGCTGTGTCGGGGTCATTGACTTCGCGAGCAAACGCGTACCCTGCATCGTTAGATTTTGATGATTAAGGTGTCAATCGAAAGGAAATATATTATTTTATTATAAAAAAACAATTATTTTCTAAAAATTATGATGAATTCCAAAAAAGCCATCAATAATAAAAAAATAATTGAATTGTATATACTCATGTAATCTTATGAAAATAATGTACAAGCGTGGTATATTTTTATTCGTTTATTATTTTACACCATTAATTGTGAGTTAAATAAAAAAAAAACAATATTAATATATTTTAAAGTTCCAAAGTTATTGTCCGGTGCATTGCTGCTGCCACACGTGCAATTATCATTATTTTATTTATACTTCCGCCCCATCGCAGGTTTTGCTAAAAGTAAAATCGCTTTGAAATTATGATTATTAGCATTTATGAATCTGTATTTTACTTTCGTTTTATTTTTGCTTTGGCCTTTGCAGATTTTGCACTGTAACGTGCAAGGTAGTCCAACGCGTCGGCAGCCACAACGCATTGTGTCACAGCTTGACTTGCATCCATAATGGTAAGGAAGCTTAAATTGTGGCCAAATTGAAGTAACTTTCGTCCACTGCGGAGTCCGTTTGCTATCAACGTCCGTCCATCCCCATAAAGATGGGCTTGGGATTAATTGATTTAATACATTTCCCCATATATGTCCCGCTTGAAACGCTGCACAAAGAGCATGTTGTTGAAGAGCAGCTGAAATAGGCAAAAGGCTTGTCACCGGCCTGTTTTTTGTCGAAAACAAATATAACCGAACCTCATTTACAGAAATATGGTCCTTTTGAGCATCGTACAGCTTGCAAGTGAATCTGAAAGTAAGGTATACCATTATGAGAACAAGTATCTCGTACACATGTATTATAAATATTTGGTATCATACAACTAATAATGGGTACAAGACAAACTGTTCCAAATCAGCCATTACTTTTCAGATACCGTTGCTATGGGAATTTGTTTGTTTTGTTTTTGTTTTTTGTTTTTAAAATGTCTTTATTATGGTAATAAATTACAACAGTTTTCTTAGCCTAGTTATTACAAGCTAGAAAAAGGGACATCAGGATTATATGTATTAAGAGACTAAAAAAACATCTATGCTAATACTTAATAAATAAATGTATATGGGAATTGAGATAAATTTAAAAGCAGTGGTAACTTCACGGTGTGACATCCATGTTTTTAAACAAGTTATTTTGCCTTTTGTATTGAAATTAGACGTCGTGTCGCAGTTGGTGAACGCCTTGAAGCGCTTTAGGTCATGAATGATGTCAACTGCGCTTCGAGACTTTCATGCGTTCCCGGCTGCAACGAAAGGCAAAAGAACCTGTTTTAAAACATGAATGTCACACCGTGAAGCTACCACTGCTTTTACATATTATACATAATGTCAACTCCCATAGAAATTATCTCTGAAGAAGTAATGGCTAATTTGGAACGGTTTTAACCCATTATTAGTTGTATGATACCAAATATTTATAATACATGTGTACGATCGTACATGTGTACGAGATACTTGTTCTCATAATAGTATACCTTACTTTCAGATTCACTTGCAAGCTGTACGATGCTCAAAAGGACCATATTTCTGTGAATGAGGTTCGGTTATATTTGTTTTCGACGAAAAACAGGCCGGTGACAAGCCTTCTGCCTATTTCAGCTGCTCTTCAACAACATGCTCTTTGTGCAGCGTTTCAAGTGGGACATATATGGGGAAATGTATAAATCAATTAATTTCAAGCCCATCTCTTTGGGGATGGACGGACGTTGATGGCAAATGGACTCCACAGTGGTCGAAAATTACTTAAATTTGCCTACAATTTAAGCTTCCTTACCATTATGGATGCAAGTCAAGCTGTGACACAATGCGTTGTGTGTGACTGCCGACGCGTTGGCCTACCTTGCACGTTACAGTGCAAAATCTGCAAAGGCCAATGCAAAAATAAAACGAAAGTAAAATACAGATTCATAAATGCTAATAATCATAATTTCAAAGCGATTTTACTTTTAGCAAAACCTGCGATGGGGCGGAAGTATAAATAAAATAATGATAATTGCACGTGTGGCAGCAGCACTGCACCGGCCAATAACTTTGGAACTTTAAAATATATTAATATTGTTTTTTTTTATTTAACTCATTATTAATGGTGTAAAATAATAAACGAATAAAAATATACCACGCTTGTACATTATTTTCATAAGATTACATGAGTAAATACAATTCAATTATTTTTTTATTATTGATGGCTTTTTTGGAATTCATCATAATTTTTAGAAAATAATTGTTTTTTTATAATAAAATAATATATTTCCTTTCGATTGACACCTTAATCATCAAAATCTAACGATGCAGGGTACGCGTTTGCTCGCGAAGTCAATGACCCCGACACAGCAGCGCATATTTAATATTAAATATCTCTCTAACTATAAAAGATATTGATATGATTTTTTTTGTAATAACCGCTCAATGAATTGCGTAATATAATAAATAAATAAAAAAGTACCACTTTCATATATTTTTTTTATAAAATTACACAAAAACGAGAAAATACAGTCATACTTTTTCAAAAATGAAGATGTTATTGGTATTTATTATCATATTTAGCTGCTTAGTTATTTTTTTATAATAGTATAATTCATTGCCTTTCGATTGACACCTTAATTATCAAAATCGAACGATCCGTTCAGGATTTAGATTTTTTTGAACAATTTCTTGAATAAGTGGCGCCATCTCTGTTCCAAAGGGATGAATCGAGGATTTCCTCGAGTCGAATCGCATATTTTGGTCTCTACTATCACTGTGCAAAACGGCTTGCTTTCTTCCAAAAGTGCAGTATTTTTTTCGTAATGTGTATGACTATCGTAAAGCTAGAAAGCTGTGGTGCTGTGGGT